>PVIJ01007252.1:0-84228 GCA_004024925.1 Scalopus aquaticus | reverse complement strand
CTCCCCTCCCCCCGCTGAGTGTCTCTCTCCTATTTGGTTTTCCTATAGTCCTATTATAAGTGAAACCATTCGATATTTTTCTTTTTCTTTCTGGCTTGTTTCACTGAGTATGATTCCCTCTAATTCCATCCATGTCACTGCAAATTGCATGTGTTTATCTTCTTTGAATGCTGAATAGTATTCCATTGTGTATATGTACCACATCTTCTTGATCCAATCATCTATTTTTGGACATCTGGGTTGCTTCCATACCTTTGCTATTGTGAATAGTGCCGCAATGAACATACGGGTGCATAGACTTCAGGTATTAAACATTTTTCAAATTGAAGTATTCCAATCTCTCCTCATTGGGGTAGAAATTAACTGGAGTGAGAACAGAAAAAATTACAGCAGTATCTTAGGTATTTGGGCAGAAAAGAAAGTGTCTCATTTTCTGCCAGAGTTTGCTCTATAATTTCTTTATCACTTTATTGGGCAACGATGGGAGAAGGCTTTAGGGCTACAGTATAGTTCAGGATATGACTAGAGTTCATTTCTTGATCTTGTAGTCCAAAACCAATTCATGAGAATACTGTTTGTGTAATTTTTTCAAAAGAATTGGGAAGCAGTATTTGGTCTTATAATACCAAATATTATTTTGTGAACAGATACAAAGAAAATCCAACTCCACTGTACAGACCACTGAAACAGATGCTTCCAAGGCTCTTTGCAGGCGTGATGACTATTACCTTTCTATGAGTCCCTAAATTAAGCAACTTTTGCATATTTCTGTTTATTGATTTTAGAAGTGATATATTAACATTTTTGAAAAGTAGAAAATACAGAAATAGACATCCCTCCCAAATCATTTATTGTTTTGACACCTAGAGACAACTTAGTACTAACATTTAAAATGTTTTCTTTCAGTCCTTTTATTTTTTGGAGGGGAGAGGAAAAAGTGTAAATCAGGAAAAGGAGACACTTAAAGTATGGTATGGTGAATGACAGGTTTTGACTTTCAGTGGTTAATCTAAAGTAGTCTATACAGATGCTGATTCTCAACAATGGACAACTGAAACGTATGTTATTTCAATGCTACTTCAATAAAATAAAAGGCAGAGAGTACTAATGACCTGGAGGCTTAGAGATATCTCTGCTTACAAACCACCTGATGGCAGTGCCATTTATTCCTTTCCAGAGTCACATAGAATGGATCCTGAGAACAATCACAAAAGGCTAGCTATTCTCCAGTTTAATCAAAAGAATAAATCTTTTGATGCTAGGTCATCTCTGATGCACAGAATTCAATAAGAAAAGAAAGAATGTTCTGCAAAAATTGTCAAGCAACAATTGGGAGGTACTATAACCTTGATAGAAAGGTGAAATATAAAGAATTTTCTTGAGACAGGGTTCATATACATGGTTATAATTTATTTTCCTAAATTGGCAGTAGCATAGCCTTAAGTTATATAGTTATGAGTCAGCTCACTATGATATCCTATTCATTTATTTATTCAATAAACAGCATGTTACTGAATGTCTAATGTCTCTTTCCACTCTATATGCTGAAAATACAATAAGGACACAGTGGTACTTCCTGTTCCAACTATTTTGCTGTGGAATTTGGCAGAAAGACAACTATAAGGAATAACATTTCCACGTAAATGTTCTAACAGTTCAAGTACAAGAGGCCCTAGGAACACACAGGAGAAGCAAGTCCTAATTCCGTCTTGGGGAGTCACAGATCTTTCTTTGGCTTATAAAACTTGTGATTAAATGAATGAAAACATAATATGAATCATTACTTTTAATAATTTTAATATTTGCTATTTTAACAGAGTTATGCTGTTGATAGTGTTAGAAAACAATAGAAAATTTTAACTTTAGCAAAATAATTATTGTAAAAAGAATTATCAAGTCCCACTTACATATAAGAAGAATTTCTTACTGGTACAAGAATATTTAATGATCCAAGAATATTTAATGATCAGCATAACCAAAAGAAAAAATTAAAAAAAAAGAATGTTACACATAAGCACACCTTTTCACACTGCTTAACCCAATTATAAAGAAAAAAATCTTGAAAGCAACTAGAATAAAGATTCATATGAGATAGCATGTAGGTCAGAATACGATGATAAAACATCTTTAAAATACTAAAAAGGGAAAAGGTCACCCAGAATGATAGAGTCAATAACAATATTTTATACAAATAATTTTTAAGTTTAGTGAGAGAACTGGTAACCAACAGAATGATAAGAATTTCTGAAGAAATAATAAAAACAAAACATCAGATATAAAGAATAAAATAAAGACACAAGGAATGGTATATAATTAGGTAACTAAAAATTTAAGGATTTTTCATTCTTAAGCTCAATACAATTTTACAAAAGTTACAGTACATTGCCAAATATATCTTCAGTGAAAAATAAAATCCAAAATTAAAGTAATGTTTGCCAAATATGCAACTGTCAATCTGCTAACCACCAAGATATTAAATTATTCAATAATGTAATCAAGATTCAGCCTTAGGTTTTAGGAACCTTATGTTTTAAAGAATTTTTCCTTGTCACTTATCTGAACAATGGGGAATAAGAAACTTGATATAAAAGTAACCAAGTGAACAAAAATGCCAGAAAATTTTTTTTTCTATTATCTTCTTAAGTAAACCAGAATAAAAGTAAATTAAAAGCAGTAATGCAGATGCCAAGTCTTTTGGATATGGTTTTTTAAATTAAAAGTAGAATCTTAAGCAAACACATAAACATTTTTGAACTTTGTAACTGATTTATATAGAAAATATGCTCTGCGTTTCTTGTTTTAAAGTGTGTATCAATTAGAATTTACTTTTAAAATCAAGCTTCAGTATTTTTCTTTATGCAATTTCCTTAGAAGATAATTAAATTTTAAATAAAACATAATTGAACTATAAAATGAAATTTATCACATTTATACAAATGAACTGTGTGCCTTAACAGCAAGAAGGATTTAAGGAGAAATAGAATTAGAGTCTTATTAGTGCTATAAATGTAAAGATTACAATATAAATTAGAAAATAAAAGTATAATTTCTTAAGTGAAGTAGAATGAGGAATAAGTTGGTATACTATAAATCTACGTTGATTCTATTAAGTTAAGAAAACAATGTAATACTAGGGCCTCCCTGGTGGCGTAGCGGTTAAGCGCCGTGCTGTGGAGCTGTCGGCAGCAGCGAGGCAAGTTCGACGCCCGGCCAGGGAGAATCCCACATGGTGCGGCAGACCTCTCCTGCCTTGCCCGCTGCTCCCCTCAGCAGTGTATTTCTGATCTGCCTGTTCTGCTACCCGCTCTGTCTCTGGTGAACCCTCTCGCTGCCCCACGCCTCTGGCCTGTACCCCAGCTTGTATGTATAAATAAAAAAAAAAAAATCTTAAGAAAACAATGTAATACTAAAGTGATCAGAATAAACAATAGATGATAGATAGATACATAGATATATAGATGATAAAAAGGAAAGTAGAAAAAGACCAATATAGCAAATGTAAAAGAATTGTAATGCAAAAAAAACCAAGAAAGCAGTAACTGATTTACATATTTATAGACTACATTAATATTAATTTTTACTGCAAGTAAATAATACACATATTAATGTAATAATGAGGAGTTCCAGAAGTCAATAAAATAACAGAAAAATTTTATAATTTTGCATTTTCTGAAAATGAACAAAATTGATATACCCTTATAGATTATAACTGAGAAAAGAGAAAACACATATTAGTAATATTAGGTATAGAATACAAATGATCACTACATAAACTATGAATGTGGGAGTTGACCTGATAATGTAACCTAGTTATCATTTCATGAGTATCTGATTGTTCTTAATAACTTCATTAAAATGATGACTATTAATATTTTTTTAAAATATGAATTTTAATGACTTTATTATCATATTAAAAGTGGTGATTTTGAAAAAATAAACATACATATTTATAAACAAAGTCCCTATAACCTTACATTCTGCGTCATATTTGACATACTGGTATATCTATACTGTTTCTACACATACATCTATATCAACTACATACACATCTATATATGCATCTTTAGATATATGTTCATACTACATGAAGTATTTTATTATGATGTCTTTCAAATAAAATAAGCATTTTATGCCTTGCCTTATCAATATAATCAATAGTACAGACTATATGGGGGGGGGGCAATCCCTTTTCATCTACATTATTACATTTGTTCGACTAGGTATCCCGTGAGCTTCTGCTAGATGTTTACCTGATTTAAAACATGAAAAGAGACATTCCCTGTCTTTGGAGATGCAATGCTCCTTTTGATAAAAGAAGGAAGGGTAAGGGAATTACTGTTACATGACAGTATTAAAAAGGAGTAATGCATGACAGAAGATAGAAGTTGGCTATCTTTTCGGGAGGTTCTGAAAACCAGAATTTCAAAAGTTGCTGGAATAAACATAAAATCAGATTATCATTTGAAATGCAAATTTATGTAAGATATTTTATAGCTCAGCTTGCACTAGTCTGCCTGAACTACTATTGAAAAACACCATTGACAAGATGACTTAAAAGACACAAATGCATTTTTTTTCAGAGTTAGGGATGCTGAGATCAGAATCTGAATAGTACAAAATCAAGGTACCAGCAGATTTCATTACTGGTCAGGACCCCATTTATGATTTGCAAACAGCTGACCTACTGCTGTGTCCTCAATGCAGAGAAAAAGAAAGAACAGTCTGTTTTCCTTTTCTTACAAAGCCACTGATCTTGGCCTAAGGTCCCACCCTTAAGACTTCAACCCAACCTCAATTACCTCCCAGAGGCTCCATTTTTAATTACAATGACATTGGGGATTAGTGCTTCTGCATATGAACATAGGGTAAACACACAATTTAGTTTATAGGACAGCTCTCAAGAAAAACATCAGAAATAGAGCATGCATCTGCCTTTCTACAGAAAATGAAATAGGTAAGAAACTCCATCCTGCAACAAGTTTCTATCACACAATGTTCTTCTGAGGATTAAATCAAATCAGATAACAGGCATAAAGTTCTTAATGCAAGCCTAGCTGTCAAAATGATTTGACCTTTATATTATTAACTGCCAAGCCAGGCATTTTTAATACATTATCTAGACTTTTTTCAAAATAACTGCAAAGTGAGAGTAATCCTCCTTTCTTAGTGAAGAGACTGAGACTGGGAAGAAGCAAATACCTTTTACAAAATCATGCCACTCTTGAGGGCTGGAATCAGGATTAGCACCATTGTCTGTCTGAGTCCAAAGTCCGGACTTTATATATTTAAATCAAGCTGCCTCTTCTTTCTGCAATTATGGTGATTAGTATTTGTAGTCATAAGTCTCACATCCTTACAACCTCAAGCTTTTGGGGAAGAGGGACTATAATGGAATATAACAGAAAATGTGCCACTTCCCCAAAATTAACAATTCATGGTGTACATTGATTTTTGGTGATTTGCAAGATTACCAATTTTACAGGGCAACCCCAAAAGGAAATAGAATGGCCTGGCCTGGGTGTGAGTCTTTAACCACATGCTTAAAAAAACTTAGAACAAGACTAAGTGGAGGCACATATAGAAAGGTTAATAAAAGGGTTGCAAGGGAAATGAAAAGAGGGAGAACCTAGAGAGAGAGACAAAGGGATTAACTGGTCAATGTGTCCTTCTCATAACACTGTCTGAGACGGGACCCAAGAGCACGCTGACGGTAGGCAAAACCAAAAATGCACAGGTCATTAGATGTCTGACTTTATACCAAGCATGGCTGCTTAACTCCACCCTTAGTTACCAGCAATCCCCCCTTCAGAAAATCAAGAGTCATGGTAGATTCACAGCATGATGGAATTTGTAATCCTCTGTGTCTGGGATTTCTTTGGCACGGAGGTTGTAGTGGGGAGAAATATCAGGGTGAGGCTGGAGGTGTGAGGGTGAAAGAATTCACCAGAGACAGATTAGAGAACAGAAAAGGTGGATTTATTGAAATACACAGCAGGAGAGAGAGGAGAGATCTGTGTACCAACAAGGATCTGGGGCTCCCTTTTATAACCAGTTTTGGTGGGCTTTTCATGACTGGGGGAGTTGGTCTCTTCTGATTGTTATCTGCTGGGACATCAGGTTTCAGTGGGCCTTCCATACAGGAGGTGTCCTGCTGTGTTCTGTTTGCCTGCAATTCTTGATAGCCCCCTAAAAAACCTGTGGACCCATAGCCCGGTTCCCAGGCAACTCTATCTGTTCCCCTTTCTTACCTATTTTGTGTCTCCCAGGATTGTTCAGTGAGCAAAGTGCACAGACTTAAGTTTTTTTTTTTTTTTTAAAGATTTATTTTTTATTTATACATACAAGCTGGGGTACAGGCCAGAGGCGTGGTGCAGCGAGAGGGTTCACCAGAGATGGAGCGGGTAGCAGAACAGGCAGATCAGAAATACACTGTTGAGGGGAGCAGCGGGCAAGGCAGGAGAGGTCTGCTGTGCCATGCGGGATTCTCCCTGGCCGGGCTTCGAACTTGCGTCTCCGCTGCCAACAGCTCCACAGCGCAGCGCTTAACCGCTGCACCACCGGGGAGGCCCAGACTTAAGTTTTAATTTTATTAAATGATACACTGCCAGAGGTGGGGATGGAGTCCACAAAACATCAGCGGGTGGAGTTCATTCAGGGTTTACTGTTCCCCTAACACCACATGCCTATAGCAAGATGTGGGAATGGGGATGTGGTACTTAGATTTTTTTTTCAGGGTAATTAATGTCTTATAGGATTTACAGTATTTGGTATCAGAAAAACAAGTTGTCAGATTGAGCAAGAAAAGTGACCCACTCCACTCGAGCACATGATAGTTCCAACAAACATGTACAGGGATAGTGAAACTGATGTTTAGGTCCAGCAGAAAAGTGGGTAAGTGTTTATGGAAGCAGTACATTTGAGAGTCTTTTTACTAAAGGGGGGGAAAGCTGTAAGGAATACTTTGACCTAGATACGTTTTTATTATGCTCTGTCTGCTAAAGTAAGCTATAAGAAGAATGACATATCTCGGCTGAGTTAGGCATTACAAAATGGAAAATTCCCCTAGAAATTTTGTGGTTGTGTTGGGGAATGCAACACTGGGGGATCCTTGGTGTCCTGCAGAAAATTTCAGGAAGCACCAGGAAAAAGCCAGCAACAAAGTTTATGAGGAAGCAACAGAACAGAACACTGTGACAGGCGGTTGGAGTCTCAGAAAGCAGGAGAGCTGCCCCCAAGGCAATGAAGCAGTAGGGATTTCAAGGTTTTCCTTTCCAGGTTGGGATCAGTCCCTCATACTTATGCATATTTTGCTCACACAACTCTCTCTTCCAGAACAAATTAGAACTATCCCACCCCTTCCTCTTTTTTTTATGGGGGTGGGGGATGGGCTGTAGCTTAAAGACTTCCCAGGCCTCCCAAACCTGCCAGACTTTATCTGGTCCTCGAGACCAAGGAAAAGCCCCAGCTAGATGCTGGATGGCACAGATGCAGCTGTGCTCCTCTGGGGCAGTGCATGAGAGACTTTTTTATCCCTAACAATTGACCTTTCAACTGTTCATTATCTTCTACTTCTTCCCTCTTCCTTGGCGGTATCGTATATATCCTAGTCTTCATTAATTAGCACAAAATTATTTCGTTCAGAGGCACTCTAGGTATGCGGAGTTGCACTGTAATCTGTTTTGTTTTTTTTAATTAGGAGATTTTGTTTTCCTCAGAGGGAGACTCTCTCAGGGCTTCTGCTTGCAGCTTCCTTGACAAGTCTCTGGCTCACCCTTTGAGCTCCTCTCCCACGCATTCAGGACACATAATAATGCATCTAATGACCTACAACCAGAATCTTATTGCTGGGGTCACCTTATGCAAGGCATAAATTAGTCGTGGTTGGAGTTAGTTTTAAAAGGCCCCAGTGTTGCTCATGCAGCACAAAGAGCATCCAGTGGAAATGGCTACCTTTCCTCAGTGTGGGGATGGAAGCCACGCTCAGCAGAGCCACTCCTCTCCACTCTTCCAAGAGTGCACTCTTAACCTTTACATTTTTCAGGCATGATGCAAACTCAAAATGTGGTAAAGGATACATAACAACCTAATTAGCTGGTCATCATGAACCTCCTTTTTTAAAGATTTATTTATGCATACAAGCTAGGGTAATAGACCAGAAGTACAGGGGGTGAGGGGAGTAGGGGATTCACCAGAGACAGAGCGAGGAGCAGAACAGGCAGATCTACTGAAATACACTGCCCAGGGGAGCAGCGGGCGAGACAGGAGAGGTCTGTTGCACCATGTGGGAAGCTCCCTGGCCAGTACTGAACCTGAGCTGCAGTGGCTCTGGATAGCTTCATAGTGCTGCAACATAACCTGTTGTGCCACCAGGGAGGCCCTGAACCCCTTTTTTGTACTAAATTAAAGTGAAGTGAAATTGGCTCTATTCACACACCCCACCCACCCACCCCTACCCCACGTCCCAGGCAAAAGATCACAATTAAATGATAAACTTCTCCAAAGAATTCCTCTTTCATTTAACTGTAACCTTCCTAAACCCTCAGTGGAGGTTAGTAATGACTGGGCTTACTCCATATAGGTGGGTTAATTCATAGTTTTGGAACATGGGAGTTACGGGTTATGTGTTCTTTTCTCAGGCTTCCTTGTTTCTGTTGAAAATGAGGAAGAATGGAAAATGTGTGCTTTTAGTTGTACATATACAAGCAAACACCAACTGCATCTCTGCTGCCCCTGGGCCTGGTGATAAAATGCTTATCAAAAATTCCCAATCCTGGGGCCTCCCTGGTGGCGCAGCGGTTAAGCGTTGCGCAGTGGAGCTATTGGCAGCTGCGACGTGAGTTCCACACCCAGCTGGGGAGATTCCCACATGGCACAGCAGACCTCTCCTGCCTTACCCGCTGCTCCCCTCAGCAGTGTATTTCCCTCAACCTGCCTATTCTGCTCCCCACTTTGTCTCTGGTGAACCCTCTCACCGCCCAACGCCTCTGGCCTGTACCCCAGTTTGTATGCACAGATAAATAAATCTTCAAAAAAAAAATTCCCAATCCTCCCTAAAATGCTTTAGGTTGAATTTAATTGTATCACTTCTGTTGTCTGCAAATATAAAAACAACAGCAAAAAATCATGTTGGGTAAGGTCTGTGTCATTTCGTAAGGATAGAAAAGAAAAATCTGAGTTACTTTGGCAGAAGTGACCTCCAAAGGAATTTTGCAGATTTTAAGTTGGGCTTCAGATATCTGACTACATAAAAATTTCAAGACTTAGTGACGCTCTAATCCAGCCTGTAGCAGTATCCCCTCCAGTATGGGGAAGCTGAATAATTATCTGTCTCTAAGCTTTCCATCTGAGAATTCTGGGCAAAAATTCATAGTAATTCACTAGATAAAATGACACTGCTATTAGGGAAAGATGCCCATCTCTCCCATCCCCCCCATTCATTATTGGTATGGTTACAAATGTTTGCATTGTAGTCTAAAGCATACCATATCCTTCCCATAGATCTGTTTTGAGAATTGACTTTCCTGTCTTGAAAAAAAGAGAAAACTTTAAAATTCACTTTGTTCATGTGACTAGTCCCTAGATACTCTGTTGTTTATAAAGAAACCTTATCTCCTATCTTTTTTTTATGGGCAAAAAAAAAAAAAAAAAAACCTAAAAAAAAAGATTCCAACTCTGGTTCTGATTTAATTAACATCTACAATGGCAGTAGATCAGATAACTTTTAAACCTATTGGGAGAGTCTTTGATCAATATATATTGATGTTGAATGAGTCTTGCTAAACTCTAGCTCTCTCATTTTCCAAATTAGATGTGCTGCCAAACCTTACAGACAGACCATCTGAATGTAAAGTCCACTGATTTTCTTTGCTGGCTAGGTTTATGTGTTCTCTATTATTTAACTACTGATATTTAACTAACATAGCAGCTTTAAACAACAAATATTCATTGCATTCACATTTCTAACATCGGGAGTCCAGGAGTTGTTTACCTACATATTTCTGGCTCAGGATCTCCCCAAAGGACACAACTGGGATGCCAGCCAGAGCTACTGCCATCTGAAGACTTGACTGGGGCTGGCAGCTATGCTACCCAGATGGGTCACTCATAGAGCTTAGTGGAAGACCTTACTTCCTCTCTGACTGTTGGAAGGCAGTCTCAGACGCAAGACGGCAAGATGTAAACCACAGTGTCTTTTATGACCTAGACTCATAAGACCATGCTCTATTATTCATACAATGCCCCAGGGGTTACATAAAGCAGCCTTATGTACTATGACAGGAAGATCGCACAGGGATGCAAACCGAGAGGTAGGAATCACTGAGGGCCTTCGTGGATTCTGACCACCACAGTCTGTCCCCAGGCTCTCAACAATGATTCATGTTCTTCCTAACATGCAGAATAATTTATGGACTCATACTCACAGAGACTACAAAAGATTTACCTCATTATATGATCAGATCAAAGTTTAGAATCCCGTATTAATCAGGTCCTAGTACAGGTAAAATTCCTCAGATTTAGCTCTTTAAATACAGCTTTCAAATATATGTATTTTTCCAAATGTAAACCTATGAACTAGAGACACACTTTCTGCCTCTTCCCCCAAAATTTAATTGTGGAAGAGGTGATAGTCATGAAACAAGTAGGCGCCAAGTTGCCAGGGGGATGCTGGCACATGTCCTCAAAATTGAAAGATAATTTATGGTATTTTATGTCTCCCACCATTAAAAAAAAAAAAGCTGAATTCCTGGGGTTCTTCTGTGAGTTCTGGAGACAGACATTACACATCAAGGACAAATACTTTAAGTCATATTATGGTGTTACAAAGGCTTAATAGCTGTGTGTGGTGCATAGAGCAGGGAATTGCTCTGCAGCATGTTCAGGCCTTAGTGAAACAGCTCTGTCCCTTGAACCATTGACTCTGCCAGAAACTTTGTTTTGGAAGTATCAATGTTGAGAATAGGTCTCCTATGGACTATGAGATAAGAGGCATAGGAGAATCATAACCCAGAACATTGAGGTTCTGAAGCAAATATTTTATATCTATGTGGAAAATTCTTTTTTTTTTTTTTTGAAAAAGCATTGTCATCTTCCACTTCCTGATTGATAAAGCATGCTTGACCTTGAGACACCAAGTGACCACACACCTGAAGCTCCTCATCATGAGATAAGTATAATCAGTCCTACAAAATCATAAGATAAGACACACTTAAATATTAAGTTATGTATTTTTTTAACAGAAACAGAGACAGAGGGCAAATGCTTGAGCAGTGGGGTAGCCACCTCCCAAGATAGTCTCAATAATCTCTGCCTCTTATATTTATGTATCAGACACTGTCAGACACACGTACATTGGGTCCCTATGACCAGGAGGATTTTGCAGAATTCATGGTGTGTCGCTTCCAAGGTAAGGTTATGCGACATGCTGTGGCCTCAGTTTCTGTGACATGCACTCTTTCTGTTAGAGCATCAGCTCTGGGGAAACTCAGTTGCTATGCTGCTATCAGTTAAATGGGGTGACTCTCAGGATAAGAAACAGAAAGCTCCTGTCAACATTCAATGAGTGACATTGGAATAGATTATTCAGCCCTGGCCAGGTCTTCAGTGTGTACAGGTAAGAGCTCTGTTGCAACCTCATGAGTGACCATATAATCAGTTTTGTCAAGTGCTTTACAAGAGGCATGAACACAGGAAATGTTTAAACCAGTTTAAATGGTGTCTGAATAAAAGGACACATTTCAAAACTAATCTCCCCCCTCACCAAATTCTGCCTGGGAGCTATGTACACAGCGCCTCAGTCCTATTGTTCATATCTCATTTTCTTTTTCCTTTCTGCCTACTTAGAAAATATTTGTGCTCTAAACTTATAGAATATTACATCACAACTGATTTGTTAACAATAGCAAAATAAAATGTGACATTTTGGTCTAATTTTGCAGGATTATGATCACTCTTTTGCCAACTATTCCTGAGGGTTGTTTATCCCCATAGCATGTACCTACCTTTGTCCACATCATAGGACTAATATGATTTTCTCAATGTTAAATATCATTGATTTCTTTTATCTGAGAAAGTCATGAGCAATTTTTTATGATTATAAAGCAATGCACTTCAAATTTATATACTTTAGAAAATACTTGAGTATAGTGAAAGAAATAATAACCATAATCTCACCTCACAGGGATAAATGCCATATCATTTTGTTTTATTTCTTCAAATATTTTTATATATAACTACCTTTACAGATGAGTAGATGACGGATAGATTGTGAGTGATTTAATCCAAGACACTAGGAACTGAATATATTCAAATATCCCCATTTCAGGGTTTTTTCACTTTAATTATCAAATCAAATAGTTAGAAACTTTATTCTAGATATGATGAGTAATACAGCAACTTTTCCATGATGTGTGATAATTTCTGTGAGATAATTTTTATCTTGACACCTCTTTCTCTAAATCCCTTGCCCTGCCTAAGGGGCTTTAAGTAGCAGAGTTCCTTAAGTAGCAGATTTCATAATCTTTCTTCACCATACGTTATTTTCAAAGCAGCTTTTGGGTTTTTTGTTTTGTTTTGTTTTAAATAGGTGATTAAGTTTCTTATTCAGTCAGACATTTGGTTATGTCAACAGTTTCTCACTCACTTTTATTGATTAACAAGTAATTACTGAAACTTTATTATGCTAGATTCTATGTAAAGCATTTGGAATGTGGAGGTTTCCTTTATTCATAAAGTTAAATCTAGGTCTCTGAGATAAAGGGTAGAGCTGAAGTTTGCCAGAAGCTGTCACTTGTACTTCTTGAATAAATTTGAATATTGTGTAACATAGCTCCTTGGTAATGTGAGTATGGGAACTTAATCACTCTGACATCTTGCCATATGAAAGTAATTACCTTAACTAATTTGAATTCATCCTTTAATCATGGACAATTGGATTTACCAGTTCAAACAACAATTGGAAATGCATTAAGTAATATTTATTAGAAAAAAAATTAATCTGTTAACTATTGATCCAGATATTCACATGTACTTGGGAAGTATACTGCCATATAATTTAATTTTATTTCTAAGTAAGCAGTGTATTAGTGGGCTTGCAATGTATTGGACATGTCTGCTTATTTCTTTAGGGTAATGGTCATCTGTTGAATGGACTGTTTATATTAAATATCTAAGTTAAAGATTTATTCCTTTTCAGTCTTCACTTAAAAGTTAGTTATCTATCAAGCTGTGAGTGCAGGAAATCAGTGAGAAGTTACCCAATGGATAATGATAGAAAAAATCACTGATATATTGTCTTTTTATTCCCTTTGAGGCTTATATCACATACCCAACTTGATTTATATGATAAGCACCACAAAAGAAGTTTATGTAAGCAAATTTAAAGCTCTGAAAGAAAGTGTGTTTTATCTCACCATTTAGAACATAAATCTTATGTAATATATATATCATCATCAAATTATATATATATATATTTTTTTTTATTTATGTGATTTCTTGGTGATTACTCATGAGAAACAACATAAACTAAAACCAGATTACTACTTTCAAATTTTGGTAACCAATTATTAATGTGCTGTGATGTTTATTTCCATATTGTCCTTTACCTATTGCCTTGCTTTCTTGGTGAGTTAAGATTCCTATGATGAGAAAATCTGAATATTTTATTTGTAACAATAGAAACACGACCAGATGTGCATGGGTAGATAACAATGAACATAAAAACTTTCATAGAATGTAGCAGATGGTCATTTGAACCATCTAGATTTTATGCACTGAGAAATACATAATATGAAAAATCTCTTGAGCCAAGTAAAGGATATGGAAACATAAATAATAGCAATTTTGGGGGGGGAAATGTCATTTACTAGTACTTTGTATTTATCTAAATCACCTGTTTCCTATAGCTATTCTTAGAATAAGCATAGCTAATTACATAAAGATTTTAAAATGTCAATTATTCTACATCTAAAGAGGTTGGATTTATTGAATATTACATGGTAATTAGTTATAGTTTATATTAGGTAGTGCTTTAAGACTCAAATTAAAATGAATATGGTTGACCTTCAATAAATAAGCAATTATTTCACCAGTCAAATGGATCTATTCAGAAACAACAACAAAAAGCAGTTAGGAAGTGCAGTCTTATGGCAAAACACTTCCCCACTTCCACAGAATGAAAGACCAAACGTTTTCCTGTAGATTTTAGTGTGGGGGTATTGTAAATAATATTGCAGAGAACTGGGAGTTTGAAGTATAGTGGTTTCTCATTGGCTGGGATATGGCATGCTCTGATTGGCTGGGTAAGGAGGAAAACCTCTTGGGATAGTCATAGCCCTATCATTTCCTGATTTGATGGATGGTGTATCTCTTTTGGTTGGATTCTGTAGTATGTGCTCAGTGTGTATACATGAGAACTCTCTTCTAGCCCCCAGGTCTCCTGTAAATAAGTTTCCTGTATTTTATTTTCCATATGTCAACTTAACATTCTCTCTGATACTATCATTCTTATGGAGAAAAAGAAAATTTGTAATTATTGTACATAAATTTATTTAAGAACACATTTATTCACTTGTTTAATCTGCCAAGATTTAGGAGTATTCAGTAAATCAGATACAATAAATTATCCTAGGAATATACAAAAGGAATAAATAATCCCCAATATCTTCTAAAATTGAATATCAAAACCCATGTATGACAATATTTATTCATCTAATCTATAATTTGAAGTATAGTTATTCACAAATTATAAATACTAGATCCAGTTCCAGCATGTACCAGCAGGTGTCCAAGAATGCAACTAAATTCTGACATTAGCCACAGATTTTACAGCTAACAGACTCAGTTTCACAAAACTGCCCTCCACTTCAGATTCTAATCACAAGCCCAAGTTGTGACCTGTATTTCTTAATGATGGCTATAAACTAGAGGTTCCCAGAACTCCCTTCTGGGGTTCAAACAATTTGCTAGAGTAGTTTATAGAACTCAGGAATTCTGTTCACACAGCAGATCACTGTTTCCTACATAGAGTTTTGAAGGATATGAATCAACATTAAAATGAAGAGATAAGTAGGGCAAGGTCTCAAATGCAGACATCACATATCAAGGAGATGAAAACTCCAGCATGTGGAAACATTCTGATTCCTTACCTGGAAACTCTTTGAACCCCTTCCTTTCTGTTTTGTTCGTGGAGGCTTCATTACAGAGGTGTGATTATTTAATTGATCACTGGTGATTGAGTCAATTTCCTGTTAGTTGTCTGTAAGACTTGAATTACAAGAAAAAAATTTCCTCGAGATGAATTTCAAATCTAAATGTGAATAGAAGAAAACTTTTAGGAGAAAACAAATGAGAATATACGTCTACTGATTATTGGGAATACCATAAACTATAAATATATTTAGTGTAAGAACTTAAGTTTTTCAAAGGTACCCACTAACACATTGAAGAAGGACATATCCACACACATATGAACTAGCTACCAATCAATAACTAAGAGATTAAAAAATCTAATAAAAATACAAAAAGCAAAACTCTTTATTAGGCAATTATTAAACAAGTATATGCAAATGATGAATAAGCAAATGAAAAGATGTTCATCTGTACTGGGTATAGGAAAATGTAAATTAGAGCACAACACAATACCAAATGTTAGCAAAAAGTGAAATAATTGTAATTATCATTCACTACTGATTTCAATTTAAACCACTATTAGTCCTTTGGATACATGTGCCTGTCAGTGTTTTTGATGCTGAATATATGCATACCTCAGCAACTTGGAATTTTATTCCAAGGATTACATTCAACAAAATGCATAAATGCATATATATTGCATCTACATGTACATGGATTTTTCAACAGTTCTCTTTCTAATAGTAGAAAATTGAGTATTATCCAAATATCTATCAAAGCTAGAATGGATAAATAGTGGTGTTTTCACATAACCAAATACAATACCACTGTGTTAGAATGAGTGAACAAGTGTTATAAGCAAAAATATGATTGACTTAATTCAACAATATTTAAACAAACTAGTGAGAGACACAAAAATACATACTGTATGACTTTACCCTTATAAAGTTCTATATAATGAATATCATAATAGTTACTATGTGAGTGGAAGATGGGTTAGTAGCATCCCAAAGCAGGCTTCCTGCAAGCTGAAATAATGTTTATGCTCAGGGTCATAGTCATATGGCATGCCCCATTAAATGTTATTATGTTGACAGTAATGATTTTTGCACTTTTCACTGGTATATGCATTTCAGTATAATTTCAAAGAATATCTAGAATGATTACAGATGTTCAAGGAGGATGAGATATTGGTTCTTGAGCTAGATGAGGGAAAGAAACATTTTAAAATACATGTGATACACTGACAAGGGATTAACAGCCATGATATATTAAAAACATACAATTCAACAATAAAATAAACATAAAATCCAATTGATAAATGAGATGCATATATGAATAGGATAGGACATTCACTAAAGTGGATATCCAGAAGACTAATAGACACATGGAAAAGTGTTCACCTTTTCTTTTACTAAGGATTATACAGGTTAAAAACACAGATATTTCATACCCATAAGATTTTCATATACTAAATATATATATATATAATATATAAATATTTAAATATAAATATAAATATATAAATATAAATGTATATATATTGGAGAGGGTACAAGGAAGAGAAACCCTGTTGGTAGAAATGTAAACTTGTCAATCATTTTGGATTTATCTTAAAAACCTGAAAGTGGAAATACCTTATGAGCAAGAAATCTCACTCCTGAGTTCTCTCCAAAGAACATGAAGCCAACAACTCAAAAAACTATACGCTCTACAATGTTTATTGCAGCAATACTTACAATTGTTAGGACATGAAAGTAACATAAATGTTCATTTATGGAAGGTTGGATCAAGATGTGTTTATCTGTATTATGGAATAATAATTAAACTAAAATATTGGAAAGTCTACTAATGAACACCTGCTACTAAGAGGTCTCCTTTAAGAAACATATACAGTGGGTGTTAAATATCATCAAGGTCTTCCAGATGAAATCTTTTTTCCTTGGCTGGTTCCTACTTCAAAAGTATTTGCATTTTGTTTATCCTTCACAGGCTATTGAGCTTTATCATGACGGACACTTCCAGCAGCTTTCCTGCCACTGCACCTGATTGATAGGACATGAGCACCCGTGGGAGCCAAAGCTTCACACACAAAAATTTATTTAAGTCACTGTGTGGAAAAGAGCTGATAACCACAAGTCTGCACATGAGCAAGAACACAGCTCTATCCACAGTAATGACTATGAAGACTGTAACCTGAAATCTAGCTTATATATTCTCTATGATCAAACCATCTACAATAAAAACAGTTCACAGATATTGTGTAGAGAGTAGATGTTTCTGGGTCTTTTCTGTCATTTTATGGCATCAATCCCTACTTAAAAACTAACCATGAAAAAAGTCAGGTAAAGTAAGACAAGATGTTATAGATTTATAGATATATCAATAAAATAAAAATAAGTTGTTGATTTGAGAATTGCATTTACTTTTCCAAGCAGTTAGTTTTTTGTTAAACCATTTGATTGCCAAATTGAGTATAAGTTTAAGCATATCTATTTAAATAACCAATGGAATAATAAATAAAATATATATTGGAAAATTTGAATGACATGTATTGGGATTGATTATAATATAAAATTCAGTTATGCATAGATTTTTAATTTTCTTATAGTTTGTTATTATCTGTTTTTAAAATCATTGGGCTTATTTTATTCTCTTTTTACTTTTTTATATATAACGTAATACCTCTTAGATGCTTTAAAGTGTATCGCTTTAATGGTGAAAAAAAACCTAAAAAAAACCTCCACCATTTTTTTTTTCATTTATTTTCGATAAAGTAGTATATTATATAATACTATATAGTACAGTACTTTATAATATACTACAACTATAATATAATCATATGCTACTGTATGCTGCAGTGTTTTATGTGTATATATATATATACACACACATTATTTATGACATGAATAACACACACATACACACACATATCTAATTGTTATTATGTCTTGCCATTATCTTGGAGTAACTACTGCCTTCTCCTGGAACATAGACTGAATCATTTCTCTCTGGTAAACAGTCTGGAAGCAATAGGGAAAAGAAGGAAGAAGGAGACAATTTGGAGGAAGAACAGCACCATCCTGCAAAGCATCAGGTATTTTCTTTGCTGGTTCCATATAAATTGAGATCATATTTGTCTAAGAAAGGTAAAGGGTCTTCTATATGTCAATACTGCTGAAAAAATTGTGGTTTCAAGATTTTTAATGTTGCAAACAATTTTTCCATTCAGTGATCAGGTTACTACACATTTCTCATCAAGAACTAGATTTTTGCAAAGGGAATCTGTTGATGCTTCCAAACAATTCTTCTATGCACTAATGTCATGTGTAGGATAAAATGTGGGTAAAAGTGATTTTCAGCACAAATTGTATTATAGTTTTAAGAGATGAAGTTATCTTTAAAGTCACGCTGGAGGCCTTCTGAGTGCTTTCAGTTAATAACACTGGTTAAAAAATTTTTACAAAAGTCATGTTACTGAAATAAAGTTAGTCATTTCCTATTCATTTGTATGTGCTCAACACAAATATGACAGTAAAATTCTAATTTTGACTCTAGTTTCTTTGTAATCTGCAATAAATGGATGTTTACATCATGAAATGCATGCCAACAGTAATAGGCCTACGGTTAATACCTGTGAAAAATCAAGTCATAGACTACTTCTTAGATTTCTTCACTTGTCTCTTACACAGCTGTTCAGGAGTATCTCTGGGGAGTGTCCAGCAGTAGTCAGCCAACATTGTAGTGGACCATTTTCCCTGGTATCTTTGTTCCAGTGATGTGGTATCTTGATGAAAACATTCACCATGTTCATCACTAACCATACCACAGTTTTCAGGGAAGAAATCCAGATGGGAATGAAGGAAGTAGACCTTTAGAGACATATTGCAGCCAAGTTTCTGATACTGCATCAGCAAGTCTTCTACTAGTTCCTTGTAGTTTTCTACCCTAACATTCCCAAGAAAGTTTGTAGACACTAGGCAAAAAGCAGTCCATGCTTGTTTCGCATCACTCTGCAGCAAATTGTTGGTCATCTTTGAAGAGCTCTCGAATCTGAGGACCACAAAAACTCCCTCTTTAATGTTTGTTTGGCTTTTGATATAAAGTAATTGTGACATATTCTTTTAGAAAATTCCATTGTTGGAGTCTTGATCCTAGCAATTCTGCCTTGTCCTTGGATAAGTCCAAATCATGAACCAGGTCATTTAGTTCTTACTGTGTTAGTCTGTGGGGTTGATAATGCACCACAGTGAAAATCTGGATCTCTGCATGCTGATGGAACAGGAGAAGGACAGGTCGGCTCACCCTTGTCCTCACAGATGAATCAGGAGAATATTCTGCTGGAGGTTCTGGAATAGGAAGTCCCTCACCTTGTGGAACTGGTCTCAATGCAGATGGAATGTTTGGGTACACTATTCTTGACTTCTTCTGCTTTGTTATTCTGCTGGAAAGAGGAGGAACCAAGCAGAAGGAACAGTCTTTTCTGTGGTTGCTTTGCTCTCTCTACACCATGGGGTCTACAAACAGCATTGGTGGTCTTTTGCCATTTAACCACGTGAAAGCTGTGTTGCACATGTAGCACAGCATATATGCAGGGCCCAAGGCTTGTCCTGGTCGCCAACCTTGCATCTGAAGTAAAGATGATAAGCCTTCTTCACTTGAGAAGTAATACTTTTCTTCTGGTTGGCAACTGTCACTTCCCCACAAATACAGCAGAAATTGTCCACGCTACTAATGAACTTTTGAGGCATTACTGTTCTGTATTGTACCTAAATGGATCAAATAATAACAGTTCTATGGAACAGCAGCTTACACTGTCTCACACAAAGTCTGAAATATTTTTCAGTGCTCAACCTTTCCGACAAGGCTTTCTATAGTGCACTGCTGACGTCAGCTTACTTCAGCAGCCGCCTGGCAGTAGCATTGCATTGCATCAGAAAATGATGCAATCAACTCTGGATTATGTGTGCATGATGGTATTATGCAATGCGATGCAATATTACATCATTCTAGGCTGATTTAGGATTTTGTTGCAGTCCCACCAGATAAATTTACACGGTGAAACATATAAAATGAATTATATGAAATATCTTCAAAACGAGAGCTAATAAAAATTTTTCATGGTGATAATCGTGTTCAGCACACCAAGATACTACAGATTAGGGCTTTTTTTTTTTTAAAGTCAGTAACAATCTCATTGTTGACCAGTGTAATAAATTGACCCAGGTTTGTCATTTTCCTTTTCTAAGTTAACAAAAGCCAGTCAATTTCACATATCTTTAAGTAGCATTCTAGTGCCTGAGTTGTCTCATAGCCCAAAGCTTTATCAGCTTTATCTTTCACATGCATCTCATTTCCTATCGAAACCTGTATGAGTTTTAGGAATTCTGATGCTACCATAAGCAGGCAATAACACTTCATCTATCACCCCAAGTGGAATCCTTGTTTATACTGACCATTAGAGGTTTTATTTCCAGAGTACCAGCCTGGGCAATCTGTTTCCAGAGATAATTCCAGTCTCAAATGTTTAAGCTTGTACTACCTACCCATTGCTTTGCAAAAGTAACTGAAGGAGGAAGAGCCAGTCTATAGATGCATTACTGATGTAACAGCTATGGGTAACTGGCAGTGCTAGGTCCTCCCTGAACCTATGGAAAGTTTAAGGAATTACTCTCAGAATTGATCAATAATGTATCAACTAGAGAAACAATTATTCTTTGCCTCCTGCCCCATCCCACATTGGTTAAACCTTGCTTACAGGAGCTTATTACCATGCTGCTCCATGGTTACTGCTGTGTGGCCAAGCATAACATGGTAAAAAAGAGTCAGTTTTAGCTTAAGGCTTGACTCTTATAAGGTATTTTGAATCCTGTACAAAATTGCCAGCCACTAATAAAATATAACCATGAGTGATGTCAAGTGAGTAATTATTAAACAAAAAGTATTACAGATAGAAACTTACTCTATACTAAAATGTTATAATAGCTTTTAAAAAACATTCATTTGAATTGGAATTTATTAAAATATATACACACATAAATAGGCAATTAGATAAATAAGCAATTAAATAAATTCATACAAAGAGATTATTTGAAATGGAATTAGGACTATAACTATGACTATATTTTTATTAACGATTTTTCTGAATTTTTGGCCAGTGCTGCCCATTAAGTAAACAGTTTTCTTGGTATCTCAGTAAGCTATTCTGTATTTTAGATAGCTCTTTCTCTTTCCCTCTAGTCTCCATTAGGCAGCTTGGTTCATTCCCTAGCACACTATTGATTCAATTAGTTGCTAGGTGATGTGCACCACTCTGCAGTAGCTGGCCACCTCTACTACCCCAGGTAAAAGGATTCCTGGGACCAGGGCCAGACTGAGCTCTGAAATGTTTAATAATATGCCAACATATATATACAATACCATGGCCACATGGATTACCTCCCATATTCTAGATAATTTTAGCTAATTCAAAGAAAATTCAGAGGTCTCATTAATTGTGGTTGCAGGAATAAAAGATAAAGGAGTTTTGAGAAAGCAGTACAGGAATTAAAGATATATTAATTAGATAATGTTCAAAAGTAGACAATTTTCCCCTATTCCCTTGCAATAGAATCTGGGCTTAAGGATTGTTAAAGAAAATTTCATTCTTGAACTCTCTTTCTGATTAAATGTTCATGTTCCCGTTCTGGTCAGTTTTCCTCTCATTAGATTTACATTTACATCATTGGTAATAACAATAGTTATAATTTCTAAGTACCTATTATGAGTCATACGCAGTGATTCATAATAAGGATTCTTAAATTTGGCATGTTAACTCAGAGAGAGAGAGACAGAGAGAGACAAAGAATGAGAGACAGAGAGAGAGACAAAGATACAGAGATAGAGACACAGAGGCAAAGAGACACAGAGAGAAAGAACAACACAAAACATGACCCATAGGTCAGGCACATAGCCAATATTAAAAAATGAAATGTCCATGGTACTATTCCACGTATTTTACATGGTCCCATTTGATTTTTATAACATTGGCAGTAATTTTGATGCATTCTGAGTTTTAAAATAACATTGAATACTTTAGTAATTAGAATAATTATATAAAATATAGGGTTTTTTAAAGCAATTTTTGCTGAAAAAAATTGAGGCTAAAAATTGAGGGTAATTAATATTTTTAAAATTACTCTGCAAAAAGTCATGTTCTTATCTCAAACCACATAGCCATGAGCTTGTGCAATATCTATAAGGTGTAAAGAGGTCTTTGAAGGATTAATATTTATTACAGGGCCCTAAATATATATTATAAGCTTATATTTCTCACTTTTTATGAGAGAGGAATATGTGTATGTCACATATAGATTACATTTTATAATGAGTTGGGAAATTTATTATATAGAATTTTTTTAAAAAGCAAGAAGAATTTAAAAGATTAGATCTAAATCATAGTTTTTTGACAAATTGGATAATCTTCAAAGATAAGTGAAAATAAAATATTTGAAAGAATTTGACATGTTTAGCATTAAAACATTACTGTTTAAATAGGGGGATGATAGATTCATAGCTATATAGAGTGTATAGATTTTTCTAAAATGAAGATGTAGTTAGACACACATACAGGCAAGAAAGTAAAAGTGTGTTAGATTTCTCTTTTTAAAGAAGAGTGAATGGTAATGACATATACAGGGTGAGGTAATACTTTCACTGTAATAAAAGCAAATGATTGAGGTTTTGCAAGGAGCACTCATGAGGAGACAGAAGATAAGTATACTTTCCTACACAGCATAAAGGAAATTATTGAGTAGTGAAAGAAATGAAACAGCAGTCAACATGTAGTCAATATGTTGGGTAAGGTTTTTAAATAGATGCCAAACCACCTTTTAGTTATCTTTTCATATGCATATTAATTTGCATTTTAGATCCTGTTTTTGAATGTTTTGAAGGGTACTTATATGGAGAAGAAGGAGATGGATGAAATCAATGAAGTGTTTGTAAATGAGTATGAGACAAATGTGAGCGTGATGAATAAAACAGTATGCTAGTAATTAAAAATAAAAACATATTCAGAAGATTGTTATTTTTGTTTAATTTTACTCCAGTGTATTTTGCTGTGCTTTTCTGTTAATGTATTTTTAAACAACATTTATGTTTATTTGCTATTTTACATAGTATCCCTAACTATGACATGGAAAATTTAATACAAATGGAAAGAAGTTTTAATATTACTTTACACACTGTTGAAACAGTGTGAAATAAGAATATGAGAATTAAAACCAGCTAGTCACATAAAGTGCCAAACCCAAAGGATATAGAATGTATAAAGTTCTGAGGCCCAAGTGTTCATTTTGTTAAATTAGCCATATAGTTAGTTTTTATTAAGAATCATGTTCACGCTCCTAATTTTAAAAGCAGGGCAAATGCATGACCAAAAATTATTCTGAAAAACATTATATGAAAAATACTTTTAATTTAAAATAAGAATATGTGAAAATTACCCAGGGATAGCCACTATTTGCATAATAAAATACATTTTAATTTTAATTAAATTTTGCCAGGAAAAACTAGAGTTAAAACTATAAAAAAAAACTAGAGGAAAAAATGAAAATACTTCATAACGAGATGAGATCCTATGAAAATATCTCTGAAGTTTATATTATATATTAAGAAATTAATGTCATTATGTGTTTATTTTTAACTACTGATTTCTGTTGAGGCCAAAGTAAAACTTGCAACATATTGAAATTTAATTAACCAGTTTATCTTGTTCACTATGGAATTGAAAAGCCTATAATTTTTTTCTTAAAATAAGATTATATTATAACAGTTTAGTTTAATTTCATGATGGTGTTCTAGGAGATATTAATAGAGAAAATGACCTATAAGCCTAATATCTTATAAAAAAGGAATCATATTCAGTAAAATTTTTACTGAATAGTGAAATTACTGTCTCCTTATAAGTTTAAGGATATTACAGGAAGAAATCATGCATAAAATAAAATAATCTCTGCTGAATTATTTGATCAATGAAAGTCTAACTTTCCAATTTCAGAAAGCACCATTTTTTATATACTTGATCAATTACTACAAATCATTCCACATTTTAAATTGCTTTATATTTGAAACACAATTTTCTTGCATAACATTATTTGTTGTCTCAGAGCATCTATTTTACTTTTTCTCATTCTCATGTAGTTAAATAAATACATACTTTCATTTTCTTTTTATGATCTTTCACATCCTTAATCACACAGTATGCTGAATATAGTATTCATATCCTCCTGAAAACATCTTATGAGAGGGCACAAAGGAAATCATTCCATAACTTTGGGTTCTTCCAGGCTGGCAAATATCAGACAAGCATCAGATAAATTGATGACAATAGGCCATAGAGAGGCTTAATTAATAACATACATGTGTCCTGTATAAATGGGTAGATCCAATATGACTGAGTAACTCACCCCCATGATGCTATCTTAAGTAGTTCAGTTAGGACAAAAGGAAGTTAGGCAAGAACGGGGAAATTCAGCTAGGCCACATACAGGGGAAACTGCCTTCTCCAGTTAAAAGGGGTATTCCTGGAATAGACCTTTAGAGAGAGTTTAGAAATAAGTAACTTCCATCCAGCCTTTAGTCACCCCCACAAAATAAGCCCCTGGCGAAAGACCATTTTGGGGAGGCAGATTTTTTGCTTCCCCTGTACTTACATTGCATAAATTATACCTGTACTTTATAAGCCTGTTGTTCAGCATATTGGAAAGTAGTTCAATTATTGGGTTGGTATGTTGTTTGAATTGGTGCCGTTTTCTTGGAAGAATATGGTAAATAAAACTCCCAAGTTCTCGAAATATGCAATTGTTTTCTTTTTTAATAATGTTCTCATTGTTATTAGAAACCAAACACTTTATTGTCACAAATGTTTAATATGTTACCAAGGGTATGGCTTTATTCCTTTCTTTTTGACAATTTGTATGCCCTACCATCTGAAGATTAAAGTCATTTCAAGTAAATTTATTTATCTGATTTGATTATATTCCTACTTACAGGCTTTCTTTTATATCAGCATTTTATCACCTGCATCTGCATGCTATTGCTACTATGTAATAAATAAGGGAAAAACTTTAAAAATAACACTATTTTGTAATTTCTGTGATTCAGTTTATAGCTTTGATTGTTGTCTCTTGAAGTGAAATACAAGGTTTTGACATTGTCCTCTTTAAAATTGAGTCTTTTTTTTTAAAGATTTATTTTATGCATACAAACTGGGGTACAGGCCAGAGGTGTGGGAAGGTGAGAGGGTTCACCAGAGACAGAGTGGGAAGCAGAACAGGCAGATCAATGGAAATACTCTACTGAGGGGAGCAGCGGGCGAGGTGGGAGAGGTCTGCGCGCCATGTGGGAATCTCCCCAGCCGGGCGTCGAACTCGTGTTCCCACTGCCGACAGCTCCACAGAGCAGCGCTTAACCGCTGTGCCACCAGGAAGGCCCTAAAATTGAGTCTTTAGGTCCAAATAACACTGACTTAGGGAATACACAGAGCTAGGAATAGCCAGTTGGTAAGGCTTGAAAGCATCTTAGGGTCATCTGTCACAGGGGCTCCTCTGGCCCCCAACATTTAATATACTATTTTAACTGCCTCAAAAATTCACAGAAAATATCTCATTTAATTTCAATGTTCAGAATTTCATTTTCTAGTTCTTGGCCATAAGTGTAGATAAGGTTTCCTAGGAAGTTTCTCCTGAGTTATTTGTAGAATTAAAGAGATAAGGTATCTGTTAATATACAACCAACATACACTGATGGGACAAGCATGGGTAATAACTAGATGTTCCTATTCATAAAAGGGGGCACAAGAAAATTACTGCTGCATGAAAATTCTAATATCCTGCTAGGCTTTCTTTAAGTCATAAGATCCAGGAATAATCATCTGTTCCTTGGCTCTTCCACCTCTGACATTATACTTCTTTTTCAGCTCAGAATTTTCTGCCTACTTCATGCTAAAATCTCATGCTCCAAAACTATAGTTTTGGAGATGCAGTTTTTTTTTTTTAATTTTATACTATTTTTGATCTGTTGGTACAAGATGGCAAAGTTACTGCATATTCAAATATATTAAAATATATGGATTTTCTTTGAATCTCATTGGCTACTTTTTTAAAATAAAACTCACACCCACAAATCTCTTTGAGATAAGCTATTAAACTTCATTTTTTAAAAAGATTTATTTATTTATGCATACAAGAGCTGCGGTGCAGGCCAGAGGTACGGGGAGGGGGGTGGTGGTGAGAGGATTCACCAGAGACAGAATGGGGAGCAGAACAGGCAGATCTATTGAATTACACTGCTGAAGGGAGCAGTGGGCGAGGCAGGATGTCTGCTGTGCCATGTGGGAATCTCCCTGGCCGGGGATTGAACTTGTGCTGCAGTGGCTGCTGATAGCTTCATAGGCTGGGACTTAACCCCTTGCGCCACCAGGGAGCCCCAGCTATTAAATTTCTTGAAGGTCTTTTCGTTTGATTAAGACGACCTGGGAGGCATTGCATTTAATCTCATTAAAGGTCTATTTGAGACTGAAGAATAGTTTTCTGAAGGACAGTTTTAGCTCCCTCTTAGGCCTTAACAAGAGGATGCTAGTTGTACCCTTAATTTCTTATCTAAACCATATTTTATTAGTAGTTTCCTGAATTAGATATTTTCTTAGATGTCCTCAAAATACTGGCATGATTTTAAATTTGGAAAGAACTTCAACTTTTCAAATGCATCAAGTCCTTCCTCTTTAATAGTTAATAGTTCTCCCTAAAATATATCTCTGTTTCTCTCACATTTTACTATTAGCAACGAGATATTCCCAGATGGATCTTTTAAGACTTTACTTGAAAATTTACTTGGCTAAGTCAAGCAGTTTGTTAGTTATGCTTTTTCTTTCCATATTTCTGCAGGTTGTATCGTTGCTACTCTTTCTATTTATGTCTAGCAGGAAGCATACAAAATATTCCCACCTTTTCCAGTTTCCAATAATATGTTTTTTATTTCCTTTTGAGTCTTCACCAGCAGCAACCTAAAAATTCAGGTTTCTACTGATCATTTATTAAAGACAATTCTGGCCTGTACAACATGCTCTTCAAAATCCCACTGTTCAGGTCTGAAGTCAATGTCACATTTTTACGTATTTAAGAAAGAACAGGGCCTCCCTGGTGGCGCAACGGGTTAAGTCTCAGCACTACAAAGCGATCCACAGTCACTGCAGCATGAGTTCGATCTCTGGCCAGGGAGCTTCCCACATGGCACAGCAGATTTCTCCTTCCTCCCCCGCTGCTCCCCTCAGCAGTGTATTCTGTCCATCTGCCTGTTCTGCTCCCCATTCTGTCTCTGGTGAATCCTCTCACCCCCACACCTCTGGCCTACACCCCAGTTATTGTAGCCATAAATAGATAAATCTTTAAAAAAAGAGAAAGAACAAAATTTCTGATAACAAAATCTATATTGTTATCTATACCATATACACAAATCACCACAAAATTTAGTAGTTTAAAATCACATATATCTAATATCTCATAGTTTCTTTGAGTCAGTAAGCTGAAAACAACTTAGCTGAGCAGTGGAATTCTGACTGCACTAAGATTTCAGTTGAGGCAGCAGCAGGATTGGAGGACCAGTCCCGGCAAACTGCGTTACCAGGATTCAGTTCCTCACTGGTTGTACTCTGGCTCTGTTCCCTGCTACATGGGCCTTTTCATGGTGCAGAAAACATGGCAGCATGCTTCCCTCAGAGTCAGTGAGAGCAAGAGTGGGAACAGCACCAAACACAGAAGCAAGTCTTTGTGATATAATGTGGGAAAGGGGATCTTATCACTTTTTTTTGTTATGTATTTAGAAGGGATGACTAGCAGGAAGCAAGGTTAGGGTTATGTAGCCAGCTTAGAGTTTGCTTACAACAAATTTAAGCTCCTGGTGTATTAACTATTATCCTTATATCTATGTGTATGCCTTTCTATTTATTTGTATGTCTTTCTAGGGGAAAATAATCTACACTTTAACTTCTCCTGTAGAGCTGCGCCACCAGGGAGGCCCTTTAGGCACCATCTCTAACGATCTCTTTGGCTATTAAATCACAAGCTTCACCTCCCAACAGTTCCGTCTAAATTACTACACCAGAGTACACAAAGAACTATTCCAACTTGATTTAGTAAATAATCCAATATAAAAATAAGCAAATGACTTGAATTGCTTTTTATTGAAGTCCATTATTTTTAGTAAGTAGGGAGGAAAACTAAAGATTAAAGAGACACTGATCCCAAATACATGCCCTATTGTATAAAGGGTATGGAAAAGGAAAAAGTTATGTCTTGGGACAGCTATATAGCAAGCAGTGTCCTCAGGAGATTGCTAAATTTTAATATAATAATGATCAATATTAATCTTTAAGAGAATGATATGGTAGTTAGTATTTTCAAATAAGATATTTTAAGTTCATTAATTTTTGTGCCGCTCTTGAAAATAATGTTACACACAATAAACTCGAGGCAGCCAAATATAATGGTAAGTCTTTGGGCTCTGGAGGAAGAACAAGGAATCTGATTTTCATTATTTCATATGAGAATTGAGTGACCTTGGGCAAATTGCTTAATGTCCTTGTGACATTATGCTTTGGAGAATGATGCTTTAGAGTCTGCATTTTTAAAGGTGCTTCTATGTATTTCCCAGAATCAAGTTATTTTTATAACTCCTAATCACCTTGACATGGGGAGACCTAAAAGGGGTATTTCCATACTTGGGAGATGGAAGGGAAGAACCAAGGTATCTCATGGAAACAATGTTTGAATACTAAGCCAATCACGTTTCCTAACAATGGTAATGAGGTCTGGAGCTTCTAAGGACATTCTTTTATAGAGACAGAACTGAGTATGTTGAGAACACAAAGACTCCACATCCCCTGGCGAGATTATTTCAGAATACTTAACACGTTTGATAAGAAAATCCTCATAACTAAAGGTTCTATGAGGTAAGCCGCAGCTGTGACTTCAAATCTCTTCTTCCCAGCAGTGCTAGGGGTCAAAAAAGAAGTGTCAGATTGTGCACATGAGCAAAATACCCAATGCAAAAAGAGAACAAAGCCACAAGTTCGAGAAAATTCTTGATTGACAAAGGGAAAAATAAGAACTCAGGGGACATGAAGATACTGAAGTATAATTTTAATTCTATCCAAACATTTTCCTGCTTTATTTATGTTTTCACATAGCTTATTCTCTGCTGCTATTTAATGATGTCTCTGAGAATGTCTATTATTGTGATATATCTCAACTTGTTTCAAGATAGAACAGATTAATAATATCACATATTCTACCCAATAATAAGTAAAGACAAAAAAAGTGTTACAAGCACAAAGACAATATTCTGAAAGAGTCAGTATATAGAAGAATTTGTTGGTTCTGAAACATATTTTTATGTTTGTTTTTGTTCATACAGAAAATGACCATTCAAAGTATTTATACCTGGTATGTACCTGTAAAAGGATAAGTCTGGGTCTATGAGTCAAGAAAGAAAATCTTCTTTATTGTTCATGTATCTCTAAATTTTAGTAAATAATTTTAATTTTTCTGCAATAAAATAATTATATTTCTACTCATTCACCTGTATTCAAGTGCTATCATCTGTTTAATTACCTAAGGCAAGAACTGAAAGCCATTTTTATTCTGAGTTAACTTTGACAAAGGTAAAAATAATCCACACTGCTGCTAATTTTTCATTGTAAAAAGGCTTCTGTTCCCCAGAGCTACTCTAATTACTATATTTTAAATTCTCACCTGGATCATTAGTTGATTTTCCTGTCTTCAATCCTGTTTTCTAACTACTAACAGCTATCTTGCTTATAGAAGCTTAAAAAATACAAGCTTATCCTCTGTTTACAACATGTGCACTCTTTTTAAAGTAAGTTGTGAAAGATTCTGTGTGATTTGCTTCTTATTATATTTTACACTATATATTTAACAATGTTTGTATTTTTTTCAGTATATATCTTACTGACTTCACATATTACATTCCTGAATGCCTTTCCTCAGTTACCCAAACCCAGCTATGAAACACATCTCACCAGTCTTACACTTAAATCTCACCTTGCTATCATTTTTTTCTAGGAAGTTTTCTTTCTTTAAGTAAGTAAGTTGGAAGAAACATCTCTGGTACCAAGCCTTAAATAAAGCAAACGAAAATTATCAGCCTATCTTTACCACAAAAATCTCCTTAAATCCCAGTCTTGTTATAGAAAGCTTTCAAGCAGATAGAAGCTAGATAAGGTATGGAGCACTTGGTGTAAACAGGATTTGAATCTTAAAGCTGCAGAAGGGTTGCAGGAATATAGATGAAGTACTGACATCATATGCTTTGGAGATTTTTTTGTACCTTTATTTTTTATTTTTTTATTTTTTTCCATTAGAAGTTTTTTTTTTAATATATATTTTTATTGTTATTTACATCTTTTACAGTTTGTATTCCCCTTGGGTAACTCACCACCAATTCACCTGTGATCCATCTCCGTGGTCCCTTGTGTTCTTTTCTACTCCATTTTGTGCCCTTATACTCCCCCTCCCCCCAACCCCCCAAGTGTCTCTCTCCTATTTGGTTTCCCTATAGTCTTGTTATAAGTGAAACCATTTGATATTTTTCTCTTTCTTTCTGGCTTATTTCACTGAGTATGATCCCCTCTAATTCTATCCATGTCGCTGCAAATTGTATGTGTTTATCTTCTTTGAATGCTGAATAGTATTCCATTGTGTATATGTACCTCATCTTCTTGATCCAATCATCTATTTTTGGACATCTGGGTTGCTTCCATACCTTTGCTATTGTGAACAGTGCCGCAATGAACACACGGGTGCATGTATCCTTTCGGATTCGTGTTTTTGTGTCCTTTGGGTAGATTCCCAAAAGTGGTATTGCTGGGTTGTATGGAAGCTCCATGTTGAGCAGTTTGAGGAATCGCCAGACAGCTTTCCATAGCGGTTGGACTAATTCACATTCCCACCAGCAGTGTAGAAGAGTTCTTTTTTCTCCACATCCTTTCCAGCATTTGTTGTTGCCTATATTTTTAATGTGTGCCATCCTCACAGGTGTGAGGTGGTATCTCATAGTGGTTTTGATTTGCATTTCCTTGATGATGTGATGTTGAGCATTTTTTCATGTATCTGTTGGCCATCTGCTTTTCTTCTTTGGAGAAGTGCCTTTTTAGCTCTTGTGCCCATTTTTTGACTGGATTGTTAGCTTTGTTTTTGTTGATTGTATGAGTTCTTTTTTGTAGCTTTAAATAATACTTTTTGTATTAAAACACCATCAGCTATAGACTTAAAATCATAGTAACTTTCAGTAACTACAAAATGTATTCAGTGAATGATGTCATATCATATCTCTAGTTGTCCTATATTATTTTCAATATGCTGTTTAAATATATAGTAACTGATATGTTCATTCTCTGTATGAATGTGGGACTAGTCTTCTAATACTATTTTAAATTATTATATTAAATTTCAGCCATCTGTGGTTTCTTTTCACTTTTGATTGCTCTTTTAAAATGTTATTATTCAAAATGTGTATTTTAAAAATAATTTTTTATTCTATTTCTCAGTTTGAATTAATAATAGAAAACATTTGATGTGAACCCAGACTTAAAGAATTCAGTCGGTTGTTGAATACTGTTACTTTGAAAATAACTGATTGACTGGAGACTCGCTTTCTTAAAAAAAAAATGGTATTTAATCATAACAGTTTCCCATTTTCCTACCATTTCTACTTTTCTTCATAACTTTGATTGTAATTTTTGATATGAAAAAAATACATTTGAATATTTTTGTTTTAAATCATTCCAAAATAAACACTTAAACACTTTTAAAGGATAAGGTGTTCTTTGTTGACATATCTATTGAACTAAAATTTGGATAAAAATAGAAGTGCATTGCTTTATTTTTTCCCCCCAGTTCTTAGCCCTACCCCTAGAGAGTCAAACAGAAAACTGAGGGGTTTTTTCCTAATACAGAATTAACAATGAACATAACTGTAGTGTAACTTATGTAGCTTTATCAATTATCATTGTGTCCCTGTGCCCTAAGTCTCAAAAGACTAAAAGACACTAACAGATTAAGTTGTCTGGTATTAAAAAATGTTTGAAATAAAAATGCGTGAGAGTTTTGGTATATAGGGTTAAATGAATTCAAGTAACAATTTTGTAACCATTTCTCCATTTGTCTGTATAAAAAAATACGTCTTGCGCACTTAATATGTTTAGCAAATCGCATTAGCATGGGATAACTAGAATAATTAGAGACAAAGCCTTCAACAAAACTGCATTCTAGTAAGATGTTTACTAAATAAATATTAGTAATGTACTAAATACCTTGTAGCAAAGGAAGAGAATGTCATGAATGCAAATATTAGATATATGAGCTAGTTAAGGCAATCAGGGAAAGCTTCCACTAGAAAATGATATATAAGCTAAGAACTGAAAGAGAAGTCAAAAACAGAAAACTAAGTATATGGAAAATATATAATAGAAGAATATTAAGTAGATGATTAAGCAGGTGGAAATACACACACAAACACACAAAAACACACACACTATATATATCCCCCATTTCCTTTAATCTGAATACAGATACCTTGAGCAGCTCCAGAGGTCTTATATATGCACCTATGAGTATGACACCTATAGAAAAAGAAAAGAGCAAAAAGCTGGAGAATAGCTCAGTACTGATTACATTGTTATATCTCTATTCAAGCTGCTCTTTGAAATTTTAAATTATATTAACCAAAATTCTTTCTTTCATTAGGACTATTTATATGCTATATAATAGAAAGCTGAATCTTTGGTTTAGGGAGAATGTGTTAGAGAATTTAGAGATAATTACTAACATTATTGTACTCTGTTGGAGGCTATTCAAAAGTTGGCGTGCTTCTCTCTGTGCTGTCGTAAATCTGTTGATGATATAGTATAGGTATTTCATGAAAACAAAAGCAAATATGACCACAGAGTTTACTTATTCTTATTTGCTATTGTTGTGGTTACCTGACAGATGTCAGATTGATTATGCCCCCAAAATTTGGTTCGAATATTGAGACTGATGATGTATAAAGAGGGTGTAAAGGGTTTATTACTCATATAATGAGGCTTACTGAGAGAGCACAAGAGAGTCCTGAAACAGGTATGAAAAGGGCTTGAGATACCCAGTAGAGTGATGTGGGCTTTTTATGATATTTAGGGCAGATTGAGAGATCCTGTGTAGTTCAGTGCTTGAATAGTTTGAACTTCTGTTAGAGAAATAACTTACTCTCTTATCAATTTGCCCAGCAAGGGATAGCAGAAGAGAAAAATTGGTGATCCAAAAATTGTCAGCAAATATTGAAAAATGGAATCAGATTCACTATTAGTTATTAAATGCAATGTCCACATTATTTTCTGTGTAGTCTTGAGCTTCTTAAGGGTGCAAAATATGAACAGATCACATGATACAAAGCTCTGGAACTGGAATTATTTATTTAGTGATGGGAATAAATATCAGAGGAAGTTTTTTTTACAGCTCTAAAGGGAGATTTTGTTAGTGATTTTCAAGGTACTGCTTTGGCAAATAGACATGTGGGAGTTGTATGGGCTGAAACTTTGTTGTCCTGCAAAATTCTTTTTTTTTTTAAAGATTTATTTATTTATGCATACAAGCTGGGGCACAGGCCAGAGACGTGGGGCGGCAAGAGGGTTCACCAGAGACAGAGTGGGGAGCAGAACAGGCAGATCAGAAGTACACTGCTGAGGGGAGCAGCGGGCGAGGCAGGAGAGGTCTGCCCCACCATGTGGGATTCTCCCCTGCTGGGCGTCGAACTCATGTCGCCACTGCAGACAGCTCCACAATGCAGTGCCTAATCGCTGCGCCACCAGGGAGGCCCGTCCTGCAAAATTCTCATGTTGAAGCCTTCATCCACAATGTAATGGTATTGGAAGGCAGAATCTTTCAAAGTTATATTGTCATGTGGATGAAGCCCTTGTAAATAGGAGCAACATACCCTTTTAAGAAGATGTAAAAGAGAGAAGATAAAATGATTCCAAGTGTTTTTCCCCCCACAGTGCAATATAACTAGAAGTCAAAACAGTAAAAAATGGGAAAATTCACAAAGTACTAGAAACTGAGTAGTATTCCCATACTCAACCATTATGTGGAAGAATAAATCAAATGGAATTTTTAAAAGATAAAACAAATGAAAATGAAAGTACCATATACAAAAACTTATAGAATATACCAAAGGTGCACTAAGGAGAAGCTTACAACATTGTGGTGCCAGACAAAGACATAAGAAAGAAAGCTACAAGCTAATCATTCCTATAAACATACAAAATTTCTTAACAAAATACTCATACTAGAAAAGGAAGAAAGTTCTCTGGTAAGAGTTTTACTCCTCTAGGAATTAGGAAAAGAACAAACTAAGCTCAAATTATTAGGTGGAAAAACACAACTGAATTAGAACAGAAATAAATGTAAAACAGACTACAAAGTAATTTTTTAAAAAAAGCAAAATAAGACTTGGGTTTTTGGAATGATACAATCAACAAATGTAACTATACTTATTAAGGACAGAGAAGATTCAAATAAATAAAATCAGGAATGAAAGAGGAGACATTTCAACATTTGCTTCAGGGGAAAAAGGGGGATCATAAGGGATTGAACAAATGCATGCTAAGAGATTGAGCAACTTGAGAGAAATAGATTAATTCCTAGAAACATATAACAACAAAATTCATTCATGAAGAAATAGAAAGCATAAACAGACCAATGACCAACAAGGAGATTTATCAGTAATGAAAAACCTCTCAGCAAGAAAAGCACGAGACCAGGGAGCTGGTGAATTCTAACAAATATTCAGTTAGAACTAGTACCAATCCTTTAAAGAAGAAGAACACTCATTCCAAGGACCCCTTTCAAACTTATTTTATATGTGAGCATCATCTTGATACCAAAGTCAGACAAAGATATCACAAAAAAGAAAACTACAAGCCAATCAATCATTCCTATAAACATACATGCAAAATTTCTCAACAAAGTAGTAACAATACAAATTCAACAGCATATTAAAAGGATCATACACCATACCAAATTGTATTTATCCCTGGACTACAAAAATGGTTTATTATATACAAATTAAGAATACTCTATTTAAACAAAATAAGGAAGGTAAATCATATTAATATCTAAGATAGAGAAAAAGAATTTGATGAAATTCAACACCTTTTCATGGCAAAAACTGCCAATAACCTAGTAATAGAAGAAAACATAAGGAAAGACTTCTTGATCATAGTGTGGTAGCATTTTTTAAATTCTGATACAAAAAGCACAGACAACAAAAGCAAAAACCAAATTAAAATTCATTGCATAATAAAGGAAACAAGAGAATGAAAAGACAATCTATGGAATGGGAAAAAATATTTGCAAACTAAATATCTTATTTGGAGTCAACATTCAAAATATACAAGAAATATATAATTCAATAATATAAATAAACAAATAACCTTATTAAAAACGGAAAAAAGTATCTAAATTGACAATTCACAAACAAAAAGTGTATAAATGACCAACAGGTAATGAAAAGTTCACAATATCACTAATCATCATGGAAATGCAAAACAAAACCACAATTAGATGTGACTTCACACCAGCTTGAATGTTTGTTATAGAAATGATAAAAGACACCAAGTGTAGGCAGGGAGGTGGTAAAAAGAGAAGCCTTATGTATGACTGACAGGAATGTAAATTGATATAGTCATTATGGAATACATTATGGAGGTTTCTCAAAAAATTAAAAAAGAACTACCATATTCTGCAATTGCACTTCTGCGTACTATTAGAAAAAAGTGAAAACACTGATTTGTAAGACATATGAAATCTCATGTTCATTGCCAAGTTATTTACAATAGTCAAAAAATAGTCAAGATATGTAAATAACCTAAGTGTCTTTGGGGATTCAAGAAGTCTTTGTTGCAAAAGTTCCAGCTTCTTAGTAAGTTGTGGCTCTCCTTGATTTTCTCCTCATGAATATACAAATATATTTTGAAAATTTGTGTTTGGTTCTAAATTTCTCTAATATCATTACTTCTCAAAGCTGTAATTACTCCATTGCCTTAATGTTTATCCATATTTTAAATTGGCAAACATTTCCTGATAAATCAAATGTCTTGAACCTATGTAAGACTTTTTTCTGCATTGCATAAGTTGCTCTATTTTTAAGGAAAGAAAAAATAATTGTGAATGTGCTCAAAGAGATTAAAAGAAGAAAAAAATCAATTTATTATATAAAGTATTCCTTTATGACTACCTGCTTTGTACATATTCTTTGTTTTAAAGCTCCATGGAAACAATCCAGATGCCCAAAAATAGATGATTGGATCAAGAAGATATGGTACATATACACAATGGAATACTATTCAGCATTCAAAAAAGATAAACACATGCAATTTGCAGCAGCATGGATGGAACTAGAAGCGATCATGCTCAGCAAAATAGGCCAGAAAAAAAGAGAAAAATATCAAATGGTTTCATTATAACAGGACTATAGGAGAACCAAATAAGAAAGAGACACTCAGCGAGGGAGGGGAAGGATAAGAGCACAAAACGGGAGAGAAAAGAGCACAAGGGACTATGGTGATGGTTCACGGGTGAATTGGTGGTGGGTAACCTATGGGGAATACACAATAATGTGAAAAATAGAAACAATAATAAAAATATATATTAAAAATAAAAGATACAAACATATATTTAAAAAAAGCTCCATTTGTAGAAACATAATAACTTGGACTCTTTACGATGCCTACTCTGATACACTGCTTACTTCCAAGAAGAGTTCCTTGCTCATTATTCAGTCATGACATTTGTAGTACTTTGTAATCCATTCAATGTGAATTCCTGAAATTTTACCAGAACAGGGTCTATCCTGGATTCTTATTTTTCTTATAAAATTTTCAGATGCTCAAGCTGACCTCTCAAGGGAAATCTTACAAACATTCTCTCCTTAAATGTTTTAGTGGCAAGATTTTCAGCCTTATAACATCTCTCACACACTATTTATATTGAAATTAAACACAGAACAATGTATTTGCACCCCTCTAAATTGGTAGTTTATCTCTGAAGTATGAATTTGCTAACAATATATAATATAGAGAACAAGTCTAAATATTTGTTGTCAACTTAAGGGAAAGAATGAAATAAAAGTCTTGTTTTTATTAACTCCCCTTTCCTCCACCCCATAAAACTGCCAGCAGCAAATAAAATATTGAAATAAAAACAGAAACTGTTGACAACACTTAACCTTCAGGCATGACAAGAAGTAATCATTTTCTATAGTGCATTTTCTAGTCATTGATCACATCTAAAAAGGAATAAGTCAGTTGTAATCATTGCTCTTTCTAAAAGAAACTATATCGTAGGAAGAAATGAGTTTGTTTTAGTTTTCTTTCTTCAAATGATTTACTCCTATTGTCAATCTTCCATTTTTCATTTTTCTTTCATTGGCTTTTTTTTTTAATGAGCCTTGTGTACGTGGCACAAAATTACTTACATGAAAATAACTCACAATTTCATCCAGTTTCTATTTTTAGGAGAGCTTTGTATATTTATTACATGTTTTTTTGAGTCATATACTTCTGGAATTGAATAGTCATTCCAATTTAGCCATGAGAGTTTAAGATTATAATCAGTCTCTCAACTCCAGTTACATTACACATGAAAAAGATAATGGCATCTTTTAGGATTGTTGTAGGAATTAAATAAAATCACACACACACACACACACACACACACAAATACTGTATTTGTCACAAAAAAGGTACCTTTATAAAGAAAATTAATTTTAACATGCTCAGTTATTCCAACTCATTGATAATATCTACCTAAGTATAAAAATATAATTTATGTTACCTATAATACAAATTAACTTCTACTACTATAGGCTTCCAACTGATTATTAATACTAAAAACAAATGAAATTACCATTATAGCTAGATTTGAAAATAAGCTATATTTGCTTCAATATTTATCCTATATTTGAATAGTAAATTACAGTTTACTTCTTTGTGTGTTTTCAAGTTATAACTGGTTCATTATCTCAGGGAAAATTCTGCTTTTTATACCTTCAGTACACAGGCTGGAATAGTTATTTTAGCAACTTTCCTTGTAGTTGGAAGTGAATTTTTACCAATTACACCAATACAATATTAAGAGTAAACATGCTGTGGAATACTTGGGACATATTTTGCTTTTCTCTTTTTAGGAAAGCCCTTATTTCTGCCTTAGAGCTGAATAAGAGATCTTGTGTTAATGATAACATTGCCAATGAAATTCACTACTACCGTTTTCTTATTATTTGTGAACATCTAATGGATTAAACCAATTGATTTTTTTCTGCTACTTCACCTGAAAGTAACATTAATTGATGTATTGTAAAAATTTTGCAGGGACATACCTACTCATACAGTGATCCACAGAATTACAGATTTTTTATAGTCATTTAAGAACACAATGCTCACCAAGTCAATATTTAATTTCTTTGTTATAGTTTATTTTGGAAAAATGAAAGTCAAAATGAAAGTTGGTTGAGATTAATCACCTCATTATTACTGAACTAACAATTTCCTGGCTCTTAGATTTTTACAGTATCTGATTCATCTACTAATATCGGATCTCCTTCCTTATAATACTTTACACTAAGTTGCTTAATATGCATACTGATAGGGAAATTATTCTATGCATATAATTTAGAAAGGATTCTCTAAACAAAAATATTTATTTAAAACAAAACAGCAAGTTGAACTAATTCCTTCAGTATTACTCATTCAGTATTTTTAAATATGATAATGAGATATAGTAATAACACAAATGGTATTATATTTAATGGGTAGAGATAAAATAATCTTTAGAAGCTGAAATACCACTGTACTTTGAGAGCAATAGTAACAAATAATGTACAATGGATGAAATAAACAGCTACAAAAGTATTCAGTTTTAATAACAGTTTACAAATTAGTTGAGTGAGAAATACATAAGTGAGTGTAGTGTAAAGAGGTTCGGAAGCATTGTAGTTAGTGCTAAGTTCAAATTTTGGTTGAGCAAGTTATTTGCCATGTAACTTTAAGCATTTCATAAAACCTCCCCAATATTCTCTTTCTACATATTAATATAGAGTAAAATATTTATTTTGAAGATTTTTGCTTGTGATAATGAAAAAGAGTTTACATAATTAGAAGCAACTAGCATACTACCTAGGATACAGTAGGCATCCAATAAATATTTTCCTCTTTTATCCTTCCTTCCATCAGATTCTGCCTCCCCCAACCAAAAGATTTTATTACTATTTAGTGAAAGAATTAATGCTTCCTTATTAAGAGTGACACAGTTTGTAACTGCAGTACTACTTGGAAATGTTTTTTTTTTGGTAGTCTTTTGACAGAACAAATACAGAAGCTATTTTGATACATTATATAATATTATACAGGATATATCCATAGTCTCTTTGGCACTTATTGAACTCATACAATCAGACTGTCTTCATAATGGTAATCCTTCACAAGAGAAAATCAACGTGGACCTGGTAGTGTTTAGAAAAATGCAATTTTACTTATCATTCTTTGGTGTATCAGATGTTCATAGATGCATTACACATTGAAGTACATACTAAATACCAAGCACTGGCATTTGGATATAGAGTTAGATATGGGGGTCCTTGATATGGGAGTTAGAATATTAAGCAAGGCAATTAAAACCTTACTCTTTGAGTGTGATGTAACTTGGTACTAAGGAAGAATTTAGTAATACCAGCAGTCTGAATAGATAGCAGAAAAGTTTCCTGTGATTTTGTAGCTGAAAAAGGGTAGGTAAAATAGAAAATTCTCAGATGTTAGTCTCCAAAATTCCAACTGAGCAGCTTAAAATGATAATGAAATGATTGATTCAGCAGCTCAATAGTGTCTTCCTGTGATATGTCACCCTCACTATTAACTTCTTCCATAGGCTGATAGTAATAGGAGCTCAGGAGTTCTGAAAATTTCATAGAGACAAGGTAACTTTCCTTTTAAGACACTTTCAGCTGCATTGTCAGTCTTGGTGAGCACATCAGTCCCAAAAAACACATATAACAGAATGCATGGTACATGCCGTGATAAGGATAAAATTCAAAGGTCCCTTTGCCCAGTCCTGAACATATTCCCCAAGACTCACAGCCACCCTGATTTATGTTCTAGTTTTTAGTTAAATATTTGATTTCCATCAAAAATTCTGCTAGCTTTTGTGAGGATTCTCCACAGGAAAATCTCCAATATTTTTATCTTTGTGATCTACCTTCTGCACTTCTGCAATCTATGATCTGCTCTTTGGTTCTGAAACTCATTTCTTACGCTGATCTTCTAACTATTTAATATCACACATCCCAGTGTAGAATCATATTGTAATAGTATTTCATATTTAGAAATATACTGAATTGTGAAATATTAAAATCTTATATATTGACTCATATTATCATATTATTTTCCTTTAGCAATAGGTGGCAGAAAAATGTACTACTGTAGTTGAACAGCTAGAGTTTTATTTGTCTCATTAGAAAAAAGCCTGATGATAAGCAGTCCAGGATTATGTACAGTGGTTCAACAAAGCTAACAGGAAACAACAACCTTTATTTGTTCTTTCTTTATCATCTTGCAAATTAGTTTTACTCCAAAAGAACAAGATGACCACTGCATGTCTAGGCATCTTACTGTCATTCCAGAAAGAAAGGGGAAATGACTTGGTAAAGAGAAACCTCAGCAGGAACTTGTATGTACATATCACTGATCAGAAATGGCTCACAATTCACTGTCAGCTGTAACAGAAGCATAACTATTTATTTTGATCATCTGAAGTCAAAAAAGACAAAGAAGAATATGACTATGGTAACAATCATAATGGACATCACCTACACTTAATGAATTAACAAATGTAGCTGAATGATTGTGGCTCATACTAAATATAACAAATCCCAGAACCCACTGGGATCTTGAAATCTTATACCAGAGATATAAATCCCACAAGCTTTTGACAAATTACAATAGCGAAATTAATTATTTCTAGTTGTTGCCGAGTTGTTACTGAATCCTAAATAGTGTATTAAATGTTTCACTTCATCAACAATGCAATCTCCTCATAATTTAAGAGATTACTACTATTATTCAGTCCATTTGATAGATAAGGAAACTGAGGCAAGAAGTTAGGTTACTTCCCATCTTAATTATTCACATGGATAACTGTTTTTATATTGGCATAAAGAAATAATCTAACATATTTGTATTATATACAAGTGGCACTGATATAAATTTAAAAGAATATATTCATATAAATTTAGAAGAATATATATCATATGGAAGAGAGGCACTGGATGTAGCTCATAGGTCTCTTTGAATTTAGGAAAAAGGAATAAGCAAAAAAGAACCAGCTATGTTATTTGCTGATTATATCATATGTCACTTTACAGATGTTTGAATAAGTGATCTATCCTAACATGAGGTTAGCTCTCTAATCTTGTCTTGGGTCAGAACTTCATTAAAATTTAATATCTAGGGGCCTCCCTGGTGGCGCAGCGATTGAGCGCTACACTGTGGAGCTGTCGGCAGCCCGGGATGAGAGTTCGACACCCAGCCGGGGAGAATCCCACATGGTGCAGCAGACCTCTCCTGCCGCGCCCCCTGCTCCCCTCTGCAGTGTATTTCTGATCTGCCTGTTCTGCTCCCCACTCTGTCTCTGGTGAACTCTCTCGCCACCCCACGCCTCTGGCCTGTACCCCAGCTTGTATGTATAAATAAATAAATCTTTAAAAAAATTTAATATCTAAATGATAGCAACACCAAATCATATACTATTGACAATGAAACTAATCATTTCAATTCCTTGGTGATTGGTATTGAATCACTTAGTAATAAAGACTTAACAACTTTACTAAACAAAAAATAGAAAAAAGTCATTTCCCTTCTGAATGTTTCAGCCTATAGGTTATATCACTAAACCAATAAAGTCAAAATGGAAATGGAAACCCTACTTCTTAAAGGTAAATTCCATTACAAATGTTGTAAATTTCAAATTGGGTTTATGAACTCATGGCTAATCCTGAAGTGTAACGATGATTGTATAAAATTTAATGTTTTGCATTTCATTAGCATTTTCAAATTAAGTTATACAACCATGGTATGTCTCTATTATCCAGCAAAGTTTTCTGATACAGTAAAAATGCTTATGGTTTTCCCTCTAAATGATTGCTAAATTTGTTTGTGATTAAATGTCAAACATTCTGAGTCACAGTGTCAAACTTATTTCTGGAGTGACAGCTGCCATTATAAAAATGACCGGGATTGGTTGTCCCTCTTACAGCCAAGTAAGTGGTAGATGCCTCTGCTACTCCATTTCTTTATCCCGCTGATAAAGGGAATGTGTGAGCTTTCCACAGAGTCCACCACTACTGAGGTAGTCTCCTCTTTGTTCACCCCACATTACGTCAGAGTCTAAGCACCAAAGAATGGGACCAGAACAGGGACCTCCCTGTTGGCGCAGTGGTTAAGCGCTGCGCTGTGGAGCTACTGGCAGTGGTGACTGTAGTTCGACGCCCAGCCGGGGAGATTCCCACATGGTGCCATAGACCTCTCCTGCCCTGCCTTGCCCGCAGACAGACCTCTCCTGCCTTGACCGCTGCTCCCCTCAGCAGTATATATCCTGGTCTGTTCCCCACTCTGTCTCTGGTGAACCCTCTCACCACCCCACACCTCTGGCCTATACCCCAGCTTGTATGCATAAATAAATAAGTCTTAAAAAAAAAATAGAATGGACCCAGAACAAAGTGAATACCAGGTGATATAAGGTGCACCAAGACATTATCTCACCATTGCTGTGTACTCTCTCAAGGGTCTATCACACAGATTCTTTCTTTTGTTTATATTTAGGGTTTAGATTATATGTTTATTTTTCAAGCAGTTGCCTCCCAGCTCTGTCCTAAGAATAAAATTCTTTTAGTGAGATTCTTTAATACTTCAGTCATATTTTAATTTTAAATCTTACAGTAACTCTCAGCTGCCTCCAGCATCAAACAAAACATAAGATTATGAATCTAGAAAAGAGATTTCTATTTGTATCTATTAGTTTTGATCAATTTTGAATCTGAAATAATGAAGTTTTTGTTATCTTTGGGGAGTAGTGAATCATAGAATCTTCTCTAAAGGGCGGCTGGGGTAGAGGGGGAGAGAGAGAGAATGAGAATAACTGGTTGATACTTCCTACAAGCCACATATTTTTTTAGCTGAGGCATCAGAATGCAAGTCCACGTGGAAAAAGCAAAAGGGCAAGAGCACACAAACTCAGTTTTGAGACAAGCATGGTCACTGGTCACTTAATTTGGGACCTGGTTCCTGGCAAGCCCCAGGCAAGAAAGTCAGTTTCAGAGCATGCTAGGAATTGTAATCCTCAAGACCTGAGATCTTGTTGGCTTGGAGATGGGGGTAGCGTCTGTTCAGAACATCATTCACTGGTTCACAGTTTGCTCGTAACTGCGCCTCAAACTCTGTCTCCCTTTTCAATTTTTATAACCATTTCATTAGTGATAAAAGTCAAATGTGTGGGTACTGGGGTGCAGCCTCAAAAGAAAGTCTTCTCCAGGATCACACTGTATTCAGGGAAATAACAATAAAGTCCAACAAAAAAAGCTAAAGATATTAGTTTAATAAGTAGCTAACAGAGATCATAAAATCTCAGAAACAAGAAAAAACATCAAAAATGGCTGAACAGCTATTACTAAAATCATTTACTCTCCATCTTCATTCCAATTCACAACAGTTAGAATAGCTATTATCAAAAAGTGAATAAATAATAAATGTTCAGGATGATATGGAAAAAAAGGTGATACTTATCCACTGTTAGTGGAGATGTAAATTGATACAGTCATTACAGAAAGCAGCATGGAGATTCTTCAAAAATTAAAAATTGAACAACTGCATGGTCTAGTAATCCCACTCTGAGTATTTACCTGAGGAATATGAAAACACTAACTCGAAAAGATATAAGCACCCCTATGTTCATTGCAGCACTATTCACAATAGACACGATATGGAAACAGCCCAAGTATCCAATTATGGAGGAAAAGAAGAAGATATGGCATATGCATATATTGTGGATTACTACTTAGTCATAAAAAAGATGAAATCCTGCCATTTGAAACAATATGGATAGACTTTTAGGGAATTATGCTAAGCCAGACGAGAAAAGGTAAATATTGTTTCATTTATTTGTGGAATATAAAGAAAACATAAACAAAACTTCAGACTCTGACAACAGAATGGTGATTACCAGAGGGGAAGGTGGGAGGAGGGAATGAGTAGATGGGGCAGATTGGTGGTGGTAGATGGTAAATGGATATTTGTTGGAACAGTGAATGTGATAAGAAAATGTAATTTTGGAACCTATACAGCACTGCAAACTAATATTACCTCAATTCAAAAAAAAAAAAAAAAAAGAGGGCCTCCCTGGCGTGCTGTGGAGCTGTCGCAGCAAGTGGTACGGTTCAAAGCCCAGCTGGGAGAATCCCACATGGTGCGGCAGACCTCTCCTGCCTCGCCCGCTGCTCCCCTCAGCAGTGTACTTCTGATCTGCCTGTTCTGCTCCCCACTCTGTCTCTGGTGAGCCCTCTCGCCGCCCCGTGCCTCTGGCCTGTACCCCAGCTTGTTTAAAAAAAAAAAAAAAAGAAAGAAGCCAGCCATCAAAGAAAAAAAAATAGCTGACAGGAAATTTCAGGTAGATAATGAAAATATTTACTATGCTTAATTTTTTAAATCAATTACAAAATTGATATTGATTTGCTGAATGCAAAATAAAAAGAATATGTGCAATTATATCTAGCTAAGTGACCACATATCAATTTTGTTTTTCATGGCAAGCACCAATCCAAAAGCAATAATCAAAATGAACATACAGAACTCCTATACTGACGATTCAAAGTCATAAATATTCATCAGTGCAAAAATACAGATGCTGAAATCTTAGGGCAATTTCCGTGTTCGATAAAACATGCGCAGTTATTTTAAATATAGAGAGCAATTGTATTAGGTGTAGATAAATAGACAGGCTCCATTAAACTGAGAGGATAGATAATGCCATTTCAAGGCCAAAGAACATTTCTTCTTATTGCTGTAGGGTTCACTGTTAGAATTGTTATTCAGATCACTGCATCCATTTAAGCCAATTCAAATGCATCTGATTAGCACAGTGGGTTAGAATTAGGTGTTATTAACTGTGGCCACTGTTTGGTCTCAGGTCAATGTGGAAGCCCCCATTGTCATCTCTCCATAAAAAGAAATTATTGCACTGCAAGAAGTTGCTAGTAGAATGATGCAAACCTGATAAATATCTTACTACAAGTTCATTATATTTTTATAAAAAGCAGCCTAAATGTTTCTCTGTAAGTTGTACAGATGATGTTATTTTACCTTTATAATTCTGAATATCTCAATGAAATGTGAATAAAGCTCTAGGGCCTCCCTGGTGGCGCAGCGAGTTAAGTGCTGCGCTGTGGAGCTGTCAGCACCGGTGGCGACACTAGTTCGATGCCCTGCCAGAGAGATTCCCACATGGTGCAGCAGACCTCTCCTGCCTTGCCCGCTGCTCCCCTCAGTAGTGTATTTCTGTTGATCTGCCTGTGCTGCTCCCCGCTCTGTCTCTGGTGAACCCTCTCGCTGCCCCACGCCTCTGGTCTGTACCCCAGCTTGTATGCATACATAAATATTTTTTAAAAAAGAATAAAATAATGTGGGCAGTAGCAGAAAGAAATGCAGACTGAGATAACTTCACCGCGCCAAAGCTCCAACTAGTCCAGTTTCCATCCTACCTCTGAATTTTTGGTCTACACAATGATAACCCACTTGCTATAAAAACCAGTCTGTGTTTCTAGAAACAGGAAGCATCATAACTGATTCATATTTTTCAATTAATTTCAAGACATTCATATTTATTTTAGCCAAAATGAAGTACAGGAATTTTTATTTGTTACTGCTGTTCGATAAACTGCCGATAAACTATTTCTTTTTCTCTGGAGTAGGGAATTTAAAATCAGGTCACTTAAATTTTGAAATAAACTAACTTTATTTTTATTAGAATATAAAGTTTTAAAAGAATGTAGTGAACTTGGCATATGATGAAGGGATAAAATTTAATGACAACATTCAATAAAGTTTGCATACAAAATGTGTACACTTTTTGAAATTCATCTGTCTAGAAGATGTGATTTGTAATAATTCTCACAGAGATGCCAAATGTACTCATAACAGTTTTAGAATATGAGACTAAAAAGCTTATCATAAAACAAATCAGAAAGGCACATTCCAAAGTTACTTATAACTTATAGTTTAGAATATAAACTATATTTTGATTATACATACCACTATTTTCCTTAATTAAATTGAGTAATCTAGAGTTACTAGTCCTTAACTACTAATCAAAAGGATTAAAATTTGTGTTTTGTTTGTGTATATTGTAATGATGTATTTCAAATATCAACTTTTTAGTTTTAAATCTTCCAAGTACCTTGCTTTGCATAATATCTATTTTGTGCATACCTAAAAATACTAATAGATGGAGAAAGTGTGTTATGCTGAAAAATTAACTTAGTAAGAAAACATAGGAGCTAGAATCCTGAAATCATTCTGTTGTTCACTATTTGCATGCCACTGACCAAGAGATCAATGATCCAAGATCCATGATCTCCTCTGCTATGAATTAGGGCTGTAACAAAAATCTTCCCTAGTCATGGCACAAGGTTATAATGATCGAATAACAGCATCAGCTAAAGCGCATTGTAAATTGGAATGTATAAGCATAGATAATGTGGAGTTGAATGGATTGACAGCTTCAAGAATCAGTGTCCACTATTATCAAGTGCTTGCAAACTTCATAAATGAAATGAATTTAATTTTAAATGCACTTTGTGGCATTATGCAGGTGACTGTAATGTGTGATATTTTGATTGCATTTTATTTATTGTTTCTTTTCAACAAAAATCAAGCATTGCATATCTTTTTTATTAACTTCACCAAGCATTTCATATCTTTTTTTATTAACTTCACCAAGCATTTCATTTAGGTCATTTGGGAAAACCAAACTTCCAATTCACATCTCTTACAAACAAATACATACTTCCAATTATTTTGTTGTGAGCAGTCAGGTCAATGACTAGAAACTCTAGAAACAATCAGCATTGCATAAACTGGGATATGTGAGCTGATCAGAGGAAATTAAATAATGATAATGCTTAAGGCTTTTCTTCAGTCCATCATACAAAATTTTAGTGATTACACTGAGCCAATAAATTTCACCTCTAAATCAGCATCAAGGAGAGAGAGAAGAAATATAACAAACATAGCATAGCAGAGTGATTTCAGGAAGCAGCAGAGTATCAGTGTCTTTACCACTTTACCATTTTTACTAGCCTTCTAGTTTTAAAAATAGAAATTAAGGAGAGAATACATCCATATGTAATTCAAATAGATCCACATGTAAATTTCTATCCAGCATCAGAAAATGGTTTCTGAACTTTGCCAGAAATCATAAGTAATATATTGATTTGGATGCAATAAAGTAATTGTACACAGTTGCTCTAATGACCCAACATAAGGCTTTTTCTCTTCTGTGTGACTACCACTCTAGAAAAATTAGGCCAAGTGAACAGAGGAGAGGCTGCTTTATCCTGGGTTTTGTTACCAAAAATGATACTGATTTTCTCTTTTATCACACCCTATTGTCTGTCAAATGGAACATACCAGCTTTTCTTTTGCTTATCATTAAGGTTGTTTTCCATCTGCTTTTCCAAGGATTCTAGGAAAAAAATAGACATCTATCAAGAAATTCTGTAAAATACATGACTGACCACAAATCTTAGTGTATTTCAGCATAAGGAAAAATAAAGTTCCCAAGAAATAACAAATGTATACAAATATTTCACAAATATTGAAAGTGGAGACAGGCAGTTGATGGAAATATAATTTTAAAACTGTACCTTGAAAAATCAGTGATAGCAGTTTGGTATAATTTGAATTAAATCTTACCTTTTGTAATATTTTATTATGCCAGGATTATAAAAAATAGGGTAATTTCTATGATGAACAAAACTCCCAATTCAGTTAGAAATGCCTCATGAAAGGAACTGCATTTTTTCCACAGTTTAATAATGAATTTATTGTGTATTATAGAAATTTTTATTCAGTAAATAAATATGTACTATTATATGCCATACGTTGTGAAATGATGTATAGCAATAAATAAATGAAGCTGAGTTTTAAGTAAACTCATGGCATGCAATAATTTGTATATTTCCAAAGATTATGTTAACATATTTGTTAGAGGAAATGTTATAAAATAAAAAAGGAAAACTGAGTAATAAATTCCAAGATATTCTTTGGCTAAATAAATACATTATGGGCTTAAAAGCTGTATTAACAATGCATTTTAGTATACAAATCAATCCAAATTGTAAGCTATGACCTTTTCTCTCTGTGTAACAAAAGTATGCTGAAGTTATGATTATTATCAGTTCTGAATTATAGATTAGAAATGGAAGCTCAAGGAGATTTCTTCACTCGCCTATTATCATGGAGATAATAAAAGTAAAAGCATAAGATAACTCAAATCTTCTGAAAAAATAATCATTGGCTGTTAATGCAAAAAATTCTCTTTTTGAATTCTTTGCATTTCCAACTTCAGAGTTGAATTAAAATAATTTTAACCTTACACTCTAGCTCATGTAAAAGTACCTAACATATTAAGTGTTGGTTAGATGTGAATGTGCAAATTGAAATGATAAATAGTAAAATCAATTATGACCATCAGCCAAAAGGGAATTAAGACAAAATACAATATTTGATAATAGATGCTTTTTACTTCAATTTTCTATTTTCCTTTCTGTATAAAGCTAGTGAGGGCCCAAATTACTTTCCTAAAAATTGCTATTTTGATTTGACCAAATGTAATTTGTTGAATATCAAATTACTGCTGGACTTTTAAATTATTACATGAGAATTCCTTGGATGAAGTGGAAGTTCTGAAGTGGAAGCAAATGTATGTTTAAATCTACATCTCTTATCCTTGCTCTAAATCAATTTTAGTTTTATAATGAAACAAATTTTAAGATAAGGAAATATATGCTTTAATAATTTGGAATTGTAAATAGATAATAAAATAAGCATGTTTTATTCTTTCAATGTTTTGTTAAGGGAAAAATTCAAAATTCAAGACAATATTGTATTGTACTCACTTTTTTCTTAATGTACCCCATCATCATTAAAAACACATTGACTACACATGTCATAGAAGAGAAATAATGCCATATGCTTGAAGTGTACAAGTTTCTTCAACCCTGTGTCAAATGTGTTCTTTGTATTTCTGCTTTCCCAATTCTCTTAACTTTTTACAGTATTTCCCCCATACTTTCCATTTTTCCTATTGTGTCTCTAGATATATTCTCATTCTACGTTTGTACTTGAAATCTGCTGCTACAAAATGGGCACACAAAAATAAACAAAAAAAGGCTCAAAGTAATTTTAAATTGCTCAGAATGTTGACAAAGAAAAATTGTTCTGAAAGCTATTTTCATCTTTTTTCCACTTGTGTCTTTTTTCCTAGATGTGCTTTCTATTTGAGATTGTTGACAACTTGAATACTAGGAAAGTGATGTGTAATTTTTACAAATCTACTTCTGCTAACCAATTGCACAGAAAAGTCTTCATTTTTATAAATATTCATTTTTTACTTATTTATACATACAAGAATTGGGGTGTAGGCCAGGGATCCTGGGGTCAGAAGATTAATTAGAGACAGAGTGGGGAGCAGAACCGAGGGATCTACTGAAATACACTGCTGAGGGGAGCAGTGGGCAAGACAGGAGAGGTCTGCTGTGCCATTTGGGTTAGCTCCCTCGCAGGGGATAGAACTCATGCTGCAGAGTCTGGCAATAGTTTGATAGCGCTAAGACTTTAATCCCTGCACCTTCAGGGAGGCCCTAATTGCATAGAAAACTCTTAAAAAGGTTTTCTTTTGATTCAAAAATTGCAAGTTGAGAACACAATGAAATTTCCTTGTAAAGCACTCAAAAAGTACATTTTAAGTGTTCAAATATAGACAACCTGATAAAGAAATCAAAACGGAATTTCTAGGTATCAGAAGAGGTATCAATTAGTGAAGATAGCAATAGTGAGGACAGAGAGATGAGAATGGTCATCAGAAGATATCTGGACTGCCTGCTTTGAACAGGAAAATTATAAAGGGCCATTCCAGTTTTAGATAATCACATCGATTCAGCTGAGGCTTCTTTTGCAATTTCAAAGCTGTTCAAACTCTTTTTATACAATATTGAAAGAAACAGAGAAACTGTCAACCCAGAATTCCATATCCAATGTGTATTTTCCAAAATTGAAAATGAAGAGGAGCTACAAACTCTCTCTACTTATTTTTCTGACAGATTTCAGATCTTCACATATGCAAAAACAGATTCAAAATGATTCAACTAAAGGCAAAAGACGTGACATGTGATGGGAGCTGCCTCACTCACATGTTAGATAGAGAACAAAAGTAGAGAGATTTTGGTGAAATCAATACACCTGCTTGGTGAAGGTGATAAATAGAGATATGCAATTAATTCTCTTACTCCCAGACCTCTAGCCTATAGGTTAAGTGAACTTTTCATGGCAAATGCCACAGTCTGAGTCTGAAAGTACAAAGACCTACAGATACATATGGTGTGGAGAATTAGAACATCATAGCAATATACGAACTGTGAATGCTGAAAACAATAGGGTGTCCTGGAGGATAAGAGTTGAAGAAGAAATCTTTCATCTTTTTTCTGCCATAGTCTGACTGACTTCCAAATCATGAATATGCAAAATAGATTCAAAGCAACAAAGCCAGACCAACAAATGTAGTGAGGCACAGTTGTGGCTCTCAGTTTCCAGCACAAATATAATCATGCACCCTACCAACTGGGAAAAGATCTTTGCATACAATACAGCCGATAAAGGACTGATAACAAAAATTTACAAGGAACTCACACAAAAAGACACTTCTCCAAAGAAGAAAAGCAAGTGGCCAACAGGTACATGAAAAAATGTTCAACATCACTATAATCAAGGAAATGCAAATCAAAACCACAATGAGATACCACCTGACACCTGTGAGGATGGCACACATTAAAAATACAGACAATAACAAATGGTGGAAAGGATGTGGAGAAAAAGGAACTCTTCTATACTGCTGGTGAGAATGCGAACGGTACAACCACTATGGAAAGCTGTATGGCGATTCATCAAACTGCTCAACATGGAGCTTCCATACAACCCAGCAATACCACTTTTGGGAATCTACCCAAAGGACACAAAAACACTAATTCGAAAGGATACATGCACCTGTATTTTCATTGCGGCACTGTTCACAATAGCAAATGTATGGAAGCAACCCACATGTCCAAAATTAGATGATTGGATCAAGAAGATGTGGTACATATACACAATGGAATTCTATTCAGCATTCAAAGAAGATAAACACATGCAATTTGCAGCGACATGGATGGAATTAGAGGGGATCATACTCAGTGAAATAAGCCAGAAAGAAAGATAAAAATATTGAATGGTTTCACTTACAGCAGTATTATAAGGAAACCAAATAGGAGAGATACACTCAGTGGATGGGGGGTGGGGGGTGGAAGAGGATAAGAGCACTAAATGGAGTAGAAAAGGACACAAGGGACCACAGAGATGGATCATGGGTAAATTGGTGGTGGGTTACCCAAGGGGAATACAAAATGTAAAAGACATAAATAGCAATAAAAATAAAAATAAAAAAACATAGTCATGAGCATTACCTGCTAAAACAACCTAACAAAACTCAGTATACAACACAAAGGATTCACAATTTCCACAATTTGATCTTATGTAAGAATAGAAAATTTTCCAACATATACATTGGACATAGTCTATGACAGAGGATTAATATTAAATGAAACAAGTAATAGCCTCAATATCAGCTGCTATGCCAGACAAAGGTTAACAGTCTCTGATAAGTATAGTTCTTTAAATCCTGATCAAGAAATGTGATCAAAAGCAGTTCATATTCACCTAGAAAATACATTCCCTATTTGCCACAGTTGTGTTACTATTCATGCTATCACAATATAGTATCAAGACTCCCTGAGTGTACTATTTCACAACATATTCAGATGATCTAATACACTGAAGATATAATGCTAATTATATCTGCTTAAGTAAGGAGCTCAAGCACTCCTAGTATCTCAGGAAGATATATTCATATGAGTACATGAGAGATACACCTTATAAATTTTAAAGGCATGACACTTCAGTGTAGGTTTTAGGGTGAAAAATTAGACTATAACAAGATATTCTGATAAGGTAAAGGACAACACTCAAAATGTGGCACAGTACATATTGGATATATTGCTCTTTTTTTGTATTTAAGGAGAGAAAATATATATATAACATATGAAATTACATCTGTGACTCATTTTCTGAAGACTAAGAAAGTTGCCAGATTTGAAAGAGGGAGTGACTAAGAGAAGATTATGCCACACTGGTAAGCTTTGGCTAAGCTGCCCTGTCACTTGGGCTATATGAATTATTAAATCCAGTGGTGTTAGGGATTTCCTTGAACTAAATATAATCGTGGGAAACCACAAAGAAGAGTTTCAAATTCGGGAAAAATGCCCTGCATTCAGTGGCTGAAAAACACACACCATTTGAAAAATAGCTCCTGGCATGATAGGCCTAGTAGAGATGAAATGCCTGACTATGGGAGATAAGTGACTATGTAATTAGAATTGTCCATCAGAAGCTTGGTATTGTGAGAGCAATCAAGCCTTAAGGTCAAGGGAATGCAGTAACAATCTATTGTTCTATGAAATGATATATGGGGCCCAGCAGATCCAGAGAGCTCACTAAATGTTTTGCAAAAGGTAGCTCAGAATTGCAGTTCACTCGTCTTTGATGCAACATTGCCTCTCTCATAGATCACACCAGAAGTTCACACCTAATGTGACAAGCTGATGAAAAAGAGAACAAAAAAAAAAGGATCTGGTTCAGAGATGGGTCTGCTCAATATTTTATTCAAGGCATTTATCATATTACAGCTCCACTCATGTGTTCCTCAAGATCAGCGATGAGGAAACTTTCCTTCAGTTAGGCAGAGTTTGGAAGTACAGTTGGATTTAGCCCTTGTATGAAGGGATAAGAGTTCTGGAGTAAATAATTTATACGGTTGGACTGGTAGTGCCTGAAAGGAGCAAAAATAAACAAATATAGACAAGCAGATTCAGGAAAATGTAAACAGAACAGTAGGATTTGCCTCAAAATATACAGATCTTTAACCTCCCATCAACGTACATCAGAAATCACCTCCTAAATAAATGTCACTAAAACTTAGCTAAAATAAACTGTCCTGTAGAAAATTATAAATTTCTAAGGTAGTCCAAACATTTAAAAAAATGAATACATCAAAAATCATATAATCTTAAACTTTATTTGATGATCGTTCATCCTTCTCTATACATACCACACAACCAGACTTTGACAGCTTTATAAGTAATTTATTCCAAAACTTAAAATGTTGATTTTTCTAACTCCATATAAACTATGAGTGATAAAATTTGGAGGCATATGTAAGTTTCTGAGAATAATTGTAAGGGTTCTCAATAAACGATCTTATTTAGCTTAAACAAAATGGTTTATCTTAAGGGTCACTAAGAACTTTGTCATAAGGTTAATGAGACTTCACCTGAACTTATTACTTTATAAGACCAAGATGTTCCAGGCTTTAAAATTCCAATTAATTGATCAGTTATTGGAGGAAAAAATAATAGATGGTTGCTAGAACACATGACTCAGGAGTCAAAATTTAGGGGCTTTTTACCTTATTTTTTCTAGTTTAATATATTTTCTTATTTTTTTTTACCACATTCTTAGTAATTGAGAAAAAATAACTTCTACTACAAATTCAGTACAACACCTACCAAAATCCCAATAGCACAAACAATTATAAAATTTGCATGGAAATACAAATGACCCTGGATAGCCAAAGCAATCCCAAGAGAAAAGAAGAAAAATCACATTCTCTGACTACCAACTATACTGCACAGCAATAGTAACCAAAACAATATGGTATTGGAATAAAAGCAGAAACACAGAATAATGGAATAGAATAGAGATCCCAGAAGTAGACCCACAATTACGGACAGTTAATCTTTGACAAAGGAGACATGGCCATAGAAAGAATAAAGGAAAGCTTTAACAAATTGTGCTAGGAAACGTGAACAGCCAAATGCAAAAAAAAAAAAAGAAAGAAAGAAAGCAACTATATCATTACTTAATTCCACCTACACAAATTAATTCAAAATGGATTAAATACTTGGCTATAAGACCTGAATCCATAAAATACAGAAAAGAAAACAAACCAAAAATATACAAATGAGACTATATCAAAATAAAATAAAATTATACCTCAAAACAAATATCACACACACAAAAAGGCAACCTACAAGCTGAGAGAATGTATTTTCACATCAAGTCTCACAAAGGGTAAATTTCTAAAATACATAAAGAACTCATACAATTCAACAACAACTAAAAGCAACCCAATTAAAGACTGCGCAAAAGATCAAAATAGAAACTTCTTCAAAGAAGACATACAAATGGCTTATAGGCACATGAAAAAAAAAGGTTTAACATCACTTATTATAAGGAGAATGCAAATCAAGAACAACATGACCTAATACCTCATCCATGAAAATGATCTATATCATAAAGACTGCACAAACAACAAATGTTGATGAGGGTGTGGAGAAAAAAAAGGAACATTCATTCACAGTTGGGCAATATAATTTATAGGTTAAAGGTACAGAAATTCCTTAAAAAAATAAAAATGTAAATATCATATGCTCCCGCAATACCACCTCTCGATATTACTTTAGAGAAAACCTAGGTATTTACCTAAGAATATATAAACACTAATACGAAAAAAGATTTATGCATGCCTACATTCATAGCAGCATTATTCACAATAGCCAAGTCATTAAACCAACCTAAAAGCCCATCAGCAGACAGTTGAACAAAGAAATTATGGAATATGTACCCATTGAAAAATCACTCAGCAATTAAAAAAAATTAAATAATGCCTTTTGGAAAAAATGGATGGGTTTTGTGGTGATTATGCTAAGTGAAATAAGATAGTGAAAGACAGTTACCAGATGTTTATACTAATTTGTGGAATATATTATATATTGAATATTATAAATTGTTTGCCAAACTAAAGAAAACTGGGAAAACACAACAAAAATAATTCTTAGAATCTGAAAAATATATGTTCTACATGTGTGTATGAGTATGACAGATAGGGGAGGGCATGTGTTAGGCACTGGGATTTTGAAGAAGGCCGAGTGAGACACGTGCACATATGTAGACTCGAAGTTGTACTCCCTAATTATATAGCTATGTAGCAAGTGATAAATCAACATAATATTAGAGAAAAATTTAAGGAAAAAAATGGCAGAAACCCAAAATTCACTATTTAGACTTTGATTAGACAATGATTTGAAAAAGGAGTATGGTCTATTTTTCTACAGTCAGAGTAACAACTAGTCTTTATTTCTTTTGCCCTTGAATTCAAGAGCCAACATTTAAAGTTTTGTTTACTCTCTATATCCAAACTACTTGCTTTAAATGTTTGAGAGTTTCTAGAAAAAAAAATTACTTCTAGAATGAAATCACCGTCAAATTGCTGACTTTTAAATATATTCCCCAGTTCCTAATTTGTTTCTTTTTTATAGTTACACATTTTTTTTTTTAATTTTAGTAGAATCTCCTGCTCTCTTCCTCCATCTGTGTTAGTCACCTTATGACTCCACAGTTTTTCATCCTATATCTTCTGGGCATATTATGGTGGTAGTTAATCTAATTTTGAAAAGTTACTGCTTAGTTTTGAGGATATGATTTCTAAAAATCTTTTCTGTTTAATTCATAGCTCATCAAAAAGTATAGCTTCCATCAATGAAGAAACAGTCATTTTTTGTCAGAGGCCCAGAAAGGACCCTGGCCCTTTCTATATGCTATGAGGACACAGTGAAAAAGATACTGTTCATATTATGGGACTTGGTCAGATTTTGAATTTGCTGGCAAATTTAGCTTGGAAATCCCAATCTCCAGAACTGTGAGAAATTTATTTTGTTTATAAGCTCCCCACCACCTGCCCCCCGCCTGTCTCTGCCCCAAGTTTATGGTAGTTTGTTACATTAGTCGAAATAGATCCAGGCAATCACTTTTTATGTTTCTATTCCAAAATAAAGAAGGAATAATATTTTTTCCATTAATTTAGATGTTTTCTCAAATCTTGTATTTTTAGAACATGTGGACAAAGTTTGCTAATGTATTAAAGTTTAAAAATTAATTATATAAACTGTATTTTATAAACATGTTATGTCAATTGTATTCTCTAAGAGGAAAACACTATTAGGAGAGATTTTTTTTTTCGAATCATATCATGTTTATTAGATATTAGACCCTGGTTTTCTCTGAATTCTCAGGCATGTGTTTAAGCCCAGAATCTTTTTTTTTTTCCCCAGAATGTAGCCATTAAGATTGCTTAATCAAACTTTTGGAGAAATCTCTTTTAGTGATAGTATTTGAGCAAATTTGTACAGACATTCTGTGTTTCCATTCTATAAATCTGGTTGTTTAAATACATCATGTGTGGAGAAGGCAGAAATTAAAATCAAAAGCTTGGTGAAGATTTCAATGAAAAATTACAACTATTTTTAAGGTATTTATTTAATCACTAATGATGAGATTATTATTTCTGCCTTCAATGATTATTTAAATATTATGAATTTAACCATGATTCTTTTGAAGATAGGTAGCTAGACAGATTTATATATGCATATAATAAATTAAAGACATACTGGATTTAATGGTTACAGTGTTCATTTCAGGATTTGACTAAAAATTTGGAAGAAATTGAAATGAAGTCCACTTTTTAGATTTACATGTCATTTTTACATGGAAAAAGGTATCAAAAAATGATAGTTTTTCAAAGTGGCAATTTAGTCACTTTAGCTTTTTAAGCTTATTAAGGAGAAATGTAAATCGCAGATTTCTTTCTTTGCCATCTTGGCTGTTGGTATAATTGTTCATATTTCACCAAATTAACACTTTTTATTGAAAAAATACAGTAATAAAGAAGAAAAATAAGACTAGCTTCAGAGCTCTACACAGAATATAAAAGACTAACAGAGGGAAAAGACAGCAAAAATTAGTTTTATGGAGATATAAATTTAAGTTTCTTCCCCTTTCTTTTCCATTAAAAAAAGCTCACGGCAACCCTGGAGTTTAGAATATACTACAGCATTCAATCATGACAGTAAAATATATCATTTTTGTAGATGATTAAAACCAAAGGGATTTAATATAATGCTTGAAACTGCTTTGTTTCTAATCTATTGGTTTTATTTTGAGAATAAAGCCTGTAATTCATACATGATAAAAGGAATTGGGGATAGGTTTGGTTAGTGAGTAAAGTGTTTCAATTGCCTTGAGAACCTGAGGGCTGTGGAAACAGAGGAGGGAGAAAGCAAAATTGGACAGAGAAATACTCATCTGTAGGGCAGCTCTGACCTAGTCCCAGGGACACGCACAGGGCTTTCTGGGGCAGACTGCCGCTAGAGGAATCTTACTTTGGGCAGAAATAGCCAGGCCTTAGGACACCCAGCATGCTCTGTCCTTGAGTGTGGGTGCCTGGAAAGAGTAGGACTTCTACTTGAAACTAGATAAGGGGAAGGGTCCAAAAGGAACTAACAGATGGAACTTGTCAGTTAATTACACTGCTTGCACCTTATAACACAATCTCCCTTGAAGGGAGAACCAAGCAAGAAATGAACCTCTTTGCTGTCACATATGTCGATTTATTTTCATTCAGAGAAAACCTGAAATCTTTTCAAACTGTCAAAACTTTTATTATATGAAATTATAGAACAAGTGATACTTAATTGGTGTAATATCAATTAATTACTGAAAAAAATAATAGGATGATGAGAATTTAGTATCTTCTAAGTTTCCTATGTTAATCATTCAAATTTCAACCTCTAAAAATATTATGCAAGAGTCAAAACAATGTAATGGTTTGACTTAACACCTGAGTTCTTTTACTAAAGACTAATTATTATTTCTGAATGAAAAGCTCCCTGAAAGGTACTGACTGTGGCAGTATGTTCATTATTCAAGAGCTGACAATATTATTTTTTTTTCACAAGGCATGTGCTGCTCTGCCTGTTCCTTTTCGTAACCAAAGTTTTCACTTCACTTATTTTTTTAATTCATGCTAATGTAGTTTTACCTCTTGACCCATGTGAAGACACAGTTCATCATTTTCTCCATAAATTGTGAATTAATTAGTGATGGCAGCATTTCAAATGTAGAATACAAAATTTCAACCCATAATTATGAAAAAAAATCTAAATTCTTTGATGTCTGGTAATTGTAGTATTTCCCCATGCTGACATCAATCTGAATGCTGATTGATACAATGTACTTGTAAATTATTTATAAGCAATTATTATTTTATCATTTTTGCATCTATCAACATGCTATTGCAATTACCACATAATGTACAGTATACAACAGGAGCTGGTCAACTTGACACTTGCTACTAATGAGCATTTTATTTCAGGCATCTTAAGCAAAATGAATAACCTTGTGTCACCAAGTAAAAGGAAACTAAGTAATTTTAAAAGTTACAGTGGTACTACACATTCATATACTTAAGCTCACACTAAAATTATGTCACGAATGCTTATCAATAGTGAAAATATGAAGACCATCTATGTATATCTTGTTTCATAGAAAGAGCCCATGTGACATTTAATTTTCAATTTGCTACTATTTTCAAAGATATTATAACTTAAAAATAGGTGCATTTTTATAATGTTTTAAAATGGTGATATAAACACTAATTTAAATAATAATGACAAGAAATCACTCCATGAATGTTCTCTTATTTTTGCCCACCACCATCCCTCATATCCTCTTATCCCTTTTTCTCCCCTCTCTCTAAACCTCAGAGTCCCCGGGATGTTTTTTGATGTCCATTGGTTTTTGAAAATGTTTTATATTATACATTGTCTGTTCCTTAAATATTCAGTATTGGTTTTAATCATTTGACTTATTTTGCTCCACATACTTCTCTCAAATTCCCTCTATTTTGTTGAAAATGGCCACATTTTCAAATGATTAATTTAGACATATATGCTGAGACATACTTTTTATTCATCTTTAAACTAAGGGATCTAAAGCCATGTCATACTTGTCTCCATCCATCTGTAATTTGCTAACTAGTCCTTATTGTGCTTCTCTAATTCATGTGCATAAAGCCATCCACCATGTAGGGCTAAAATGAGAAGGTGACTATCTACAGACCAGGAAGAAGACCCTACTAAGAATCCAACCATACTGGCATCAACTTATTGAAATCAGACTTTCAGACTCCAGAACTGTGAGAAAAAAATGTTTGCTTTTCAGCCCACTTCCCCCCATCTAAGGTATACTTGTTATAACAAACAGAACTGACTAATCAAATAAAAAATTTATAGACTTTCAATTTTCTCATTTTGTGATGGTTATATTAACTGGAATTATACTAGCAACCCACTTTCTTTAGATGTTATAGATGATTTGATTTAGTAATCAGATAAAAATGACATGTATTTATTTTAAACTTGTCCAAGGGGTGGCTGATGCTTCAGCAAAACTTTATAATAAAAGTACTTTTCTTACCAGTGGTTTGGTAATGGTGTTTTATGTTAATGTACTGAGTACATGTTTCCAGGCCCTTTAGGCATTCATCAATAGAACATTGACTACTGTAAATTACAAGGAAACTAAGCTCTATCAGAAGTTCTAACTGTTCAATACAATTAACTTTAGGCTTCAAGTTTCCCCTTGTATTCTCAAGATGTGTATAGATGTGTATAGAAGAACTAAGTTGTATTCACATATTTTATAAAAAGACGAGTCACTTTTTCTGAAGTCTCACATTATCTCTGGAGTGGGTGTAAAGTTTCTTAGGTCAAAGCAACTCTACAGAGAGATGATGTAGAAATCCACGGAATCACAGCTACAGAGTTACATGAACATGGACACTCCTAAGAAATCTTACAGTTCACTACAGACTTTAGTTCACTAAAGTTTCTTAGGTCAAAGCAACTCTACAGAGAGATGATGTAGAAATCCACTGAATCACAGCTACAAAGTTACATGAACATGGACACGCCTAAGAAATCTTACAGTTCACTATAGCTCACTACAGAATCTTACAGTTCAGTAAGAAATCTTACAGGTCACTTACAGTTCCCTAGTTTCTATGTAGTATCATAGAAAATCATAGAGAAATAAAATTAGTTTTTCTATTTTTTTATTTTTGCCTAGTGAATTGGGTGGAAATGCCTTCAAATAAAGCATTAAAAACAAGACTATCACCCCTAAAAATTATAAAAACACATGAAATGTGAAAATGTTTCATTTGACACTCTATGAGAAAACACTTTGGGGTGTGGAGGCCTTTCCCCCCAGATACAAGAGATTCATGGACATCAACTTAAATGTTAAGAGATTAATAAGTCATTGAGATCAATACAGTAAATTTATTGGTGATTTATTGGAAATTATAAACCCAAAGATGTAATTTCTGTTTTCCATGCATAGGAAATTATATTTGCCATAATCTAATACCTTACAGAAGAAGCCATGCATAAAAGTGGAAAATACACATTACCAGCAGAATTGTATTATGAAAAACATAAGGGGAGAATCCTTTACACAGAAGTAAGATGGTATCAGATGGAAACTGAAATCTATACAAAAAATGAAGAGAATTGGAGTGACAACTGTATGGGTAAATAAACAGAACTTTTTAATATAAATATCTTGCAAAAGTAATAGACTAAGAATAATTATGTAGTATAGTTTATAATATAAAAAAAGCATAAAGCTTTTTAGTTTGATGTAGTCCCAGCTGTTTATCTTTTCTTTTACTTCCTTTGCTATGGGGTAAGTGGTTTTAAGGATTTTGCTGAGATGTATGTCATGTACAGTTTTGCCTATTTTTTCTTCTATAAACTTTATGGTTTGAGGTCTTATCTCCAGGTCTTTTATCCATTTTGTTTTGGTTTTTGTGCATGGTGTCAGGTAGTGGTCTAGCTTCATTTTTTTGCATGTAGCAGTCCAGTTCTCCCAACACCATTTATTGAACAAACTAATCTTGTTCCATTGCATATTCTTTGCTCCTTTGTCGAAGATTAGTTGTTCATAAATATGTGGATTTATTTCTGGGTTTTCTATCCGGTTCCATTGGTCCGTGTGTCTGTTTTTGCTCCAGTACCAAGCTGTTTTAATTATTATGGCTTTGTAGTATAGTTTGAAGTCAGGGAGTGTAATCCCTCCATTCATCTTCTTTTTAGTCAGGAGAGCTTTAGCTATTCGAGGTTTTTTGTGGTTCCATATGAATTCCTTCAATATCCGTTCTATTTCTTTGAAGAATGTCATTGAGACTTTTATCGGAATCTCATTGAATCTGTAGATTGCTTTTGGTAGGATGGCCATTTTGATAATGTTGATTCTTTCAATCCATGAGCAGGGGATGTCTTTCCATCTTTTTGTGTCTTCCGCTATTTCTTTTAACAGCGTTTTGTAGTTTTCTTTGTATAAGTCCTTTACCTCTTTTGTTAGGTTTATTCCCAGGTATTTGATTTTTTTGGTTTCGATTTTGAAGGGGATAATTCTTTTAATTTCTTCTTCAGACTGAGTGTTTGCATATAGAAAGGTTACTGATTTTTGTGCATTGATTTTGTATCCTGCTACGTTACTGAATTGGTCTATAGTTTTGAGTAGTTTTTCTATGGAGTTTTTGGGATTCTCTATGTATATAATCATATCGTCTGCAAATAGTGACAGTTTAATTTCTTCTTTCCCTATTTGGATTCCTTGTATGTCTTTCTACTGTCTACTTGCTCTTGCTAGGACTTCAAGTGTTATATTGAAAAGCAATGGTAAGAGTGGACATCCTTGTCTTGTTCCTGATTTTAGGGGAAAGGCTTTCAGCTTCTCACCATTGAGGATAATATTGGGTGTGAGTTTGTCATATGTGGCTTTTATTATGTTAAGGAATGTTCCTTCTATACCAAGTTTTTCAAGGGCCTTTATCATAAATGGATGTTGCACTTTGTCGAATGCTTTCTCAGCATCTATTGATATGATCATATGATTTTTCTTTTTCTTTTTGTTGATGTGATGGATTACATTAATTGATTTTCGGATGTTGACCCATCCTTGTGTCCCTGGAATGAATCCCACTTGGTCGTGGTGTATTATCTTTTGGATGCATTGTTGGATCCTGTTGGCCAAGATTTTGTTGAATATTTTTGCATCAGTATTCATTAGGGAGATTGGTCTGTAGTTTTCTTTTTTTGTATTGTCTTTGTCTGGTTTTGGTATTAGAGTAATATTTGCTTCATAGAATGTGTTTGGTGGTACTCCTTCCTTTTCAAATTTTTGAAAGAGTTTGTGTAATATAGGGATTCGTTCATTTTTGAACATTTGGTAGAATTTGTTTGTGAAACCATCTGGTCCTGGGCTTTTGTTTTTGGGGAGGGTTTTGATTACTGCTTCAATTTCGTAGGTTGAGATTGGTCTGTTTAGGTGTTCTACATCTTCTTTACCTATTTTTGGGTGGCTGTGTAGTTTCAGGAATTTATCTATATCCTCTAAGTTGTTGAACTTGTTTCCATATAGGTGTTTATAATAGTTTCTGATTATTCTTTTGATTTCTACTGTGTCTGTTGTAATTTCACCTCTTTCATTTCTTATCCTGTTTGTGTATTCTCCCGTTTTTTCTTTGTGAGCCTTGCTAGAGGTCTGTCTATTTTGTTTATTTTTTCGAAGAACCAGCTTTTGGTTTCATTGATCTTCTGTATTGTTTTTTTTGATTTCCAATTCATTTATTTCTTCTTTTATTTTTATTATTTCCTTTCTTGTACTAGCTTTTGGGCTTTTCTTTTGTTCCTTTTCTAGTTCTTTGAGGTGAGAGATTAGATTGTTTCATTGAGTTGTTTGTTTCTTGATGTGAGCCTGTATTGCTATGTATTTCCCTCTTAATACTGCTTTTGCTGTGTCCCAAACATTCTGGAAGGTTGTGTCTTCTTTGTCACTCATTTCTAGGTATTTTTTTTATTTCTTCTTTGATCTCCTCATTAGTCCAGTGGTCTTCGAGCAGTGTGGGTTTTAATCTCCATGATGTAAAAGGGTTCCTTTGTTTCTTTTCATGGTTTATTTCTAGTTTGATGGCTTTATGATCAGAGAAGATAGTAGGTATGATTTTGATCTTTGTGTATCTGTTGATGTTTGTTCTGTGACCTAGTATGTGATCAATCCTGGAGTATGATCCATGTGCACTTGAGAAGAATGTGTATTCAGATTTTTGGGGGTGCAATGCCCTACATATATCTATTAAGCCCATGTGGTCTAGGTCTTTGTTTAGAGCTTTAATGTCCTTGTTTATTTGTTGCCTCATTGATTTGTCCATTTGTGATAATGGAGTGTTGAAGTCTTCTACTATATATGTATTTTCTCTAATGTCTGTTTTCAGAGTTGATAATAATTGTCTTATATATTTTGGTGCTCCTTCATTAGGGGAGTATATGTTGAAGAGGGTTATATCATCTTGCTGAATTTTCCCCTTTATCATGATATAGTGACCATCTATGTCTCTTTTTATCTTTTTTAGTTTGAAGTCTATTTTATCTGATATAAGTATAGCCGTCCCTGCCTTCTTTTTAGGTCCATTTGCTTGTAGGATTGTTTTCCAGCCTTTTACTTTCAGTCTATTTTTATCTTTTGTGGCTAAATGTGTTTCTTGTAGACAGCAGGTTGGGTTCTGTTTTTTGATCCATTTCGCTACCCTGTGCCTTTTTATTGATGAGTTGAGTCTGTTTACATTTAGAGTTAATATTGATACGTTGGCATCTATGTTGGCCATTTTGTTTGTCTTTTTGTGGTTTTATTCCATGTCTTATTCTAGTCTTTTTCATTCCTTTGTCAGTTTTGGTTTTAGGACTTCTTGTAGTATTGTTTGTAGTGGGGGTTTAGTCGTGACAAATTTCTGGAGACTCTGTTTGTCTGAGAAGATCCTTATCCTTTCTTCATAGAGGAAAGAAAGCTTTGCGGGATAAAGTATTCTTGGTTGGAATTTATGGTCTTGTAGTTTGTTGAATATGTCTCTCCATCCTCTCCTTTCCATTAGCGTTTCTTCAGAGAAGTCAGGTGTCATCCTGATTGGTTCGCCTTTATAAGTTATTTGTTTCCTCCCCTTTGTCATCTTCAATATTTTTTCCTTGTCCTGTATTTGTGTGAGTTTAACTATGATATGTCTAGGTGTGGTTCGTCTGGGATCGTGGTGATTTGGAGATCTTCTTGCTTCTTGTATGCCGGAAAATTTCATACTCGGGAAATTTTCTTCTATCACCTCCTTAAATAGTTTCTCTGCTCCTTGGTCCCTCTCCTCTCCTTCTGGAATTCCTATTACTCTTATGTTTCCTTTTTTCATGGTGTCGGATAGATCTTAAATTTTTTTTTCATTCTTTTCCCTTCATGCTTCAATTTCAACTTTTGGTTCTTTTAATATTTGCATCTTCGAGGTCGCTAATGCAGTCTTCCATTTCATCAATTCTGCTTTTATCGCTGTTCCCAGAGATCTTTAGTTTTTCCTTTAAGCTCTTATTCTCCTTCTTTAGGATCTCAATTTCTTTCTTCAGATCGTTAATTGTTTTTTCTGTTTCTTTCTTTTCCTTTATCATGATTTCCTTAATCATGATTCTAAATTCTTTATCCGTCAGAGAGAGAAGTTCTTCTGTGTAATTATCGATGGGTTTTGGTGCTTGATTATCTTTTTGTTCCGTTTCCTTTCCTTGAGGGCTTGCTTGGTTGTTTATATTTTTCCTTCTCCCTGTTTGTCTTCTGATTTGTTGTAAGTGTTGGGAGATTGTGGCACTGGTGTTGGCAGGCATCTCTTTGGGTTCTCCTTCTTGGATGTCGAGGAGTGATAATCTAACCAATTCTGGCCCTGTTAAGTCAACCCCCTGGTGGTCATGGTGGCTGGTGTTCCTAGAGCTATCTCCACTCAGTTCCAAGTACCTCAGTACTGGGGTCTGTGGCTGTTTTGCTCTAGATCCTTGTAAGCTGGGGAGGATGAATTTTTAAGATTTTTTCTTTTAGTGGTTCCTGCTGAGATGGTAGTTGTAGGTTTAGTTTAGGCGGTCTTCTGTAGTCTTGCCCCTGAGGGCTTGGGGTGTTTGGGTGGCCCCACTGCTGGAATTTTGTCCCCTTTCAGGTGTCAGATGCTGCTGCCTTCAGGTTTATTTCTGTCTCTGTCGCTGCTTGTATTCTCGTTATAGTTCTTCCTGTTCTTTTTCTCCCACTATTTCCTCCAGAGTTTACTAGAGGCTATCACCACTTTTAGGGTCGGATCTGGTGGGGAGGAGTCTTCTAAGGCCAGCCCTGTGCCTCTGCACCTCTGATTTCACCCCTATCAGGTCGCCTCCACTTTACGGAGGGGGACGGGGGTGGGAGCAGGTGGCTGTGTGTTGCCTCAGGCAGCCGTAACTTCGTGTCCCACCAGGAATCTCCAGCTGTTCCAAGCTCTGCCGTGGATTTGCAGGCCCTAACGCCTCTCACATGCCTGGGAGGCTGCGGGAGCGCGGCGTGCACGGCTGGGTGGTGGCAGTGGTGACTCGAGCAGCTGGAGGGCAGTAGCAGCGTGGGGCATGCACCTGGAGGTCAGCGGCGGCTCGGCACACACTGCTGGAGTGTGAAGGCGCGTGGAGGCACGCTTGGCTGGAGGGTGGCGGCGGTACTGGCATGCGTGCAGTTGTGGGGTGTGGGTGCAGTGGCGCGTGCGCAACTGGAGGGCGGCGCAGGGTGTGCACGCGCGGTTGAAGGTCAGCAGCGGCGGCAAGGGGTGCACGCCTAGAGGGCAGTGGCAGCTCGGTGCACACGACCAGAGGGTGGGGACGTGGCAGCGCCGGGTGTGCAGGGGCTGGAGGGCGGGGATGCGGGCGGTGCAAGCAGCTGGAGGGCGGGGGCGTGGCTGTTTGCCCGGCTAGAGGGCGGGGACTTGGCAGGGCAGGGCGAGCAAGCCTGGAGGGCTTTGGCGCGCCTCGGTGGGGTTGCCCTGACCTGGCTCCCTCTTCAGTGCGGGGCAGAGCGGGAAGTGCCAACCAAGCACGTCTTTTGTTCCGCACTTCTCCGGCGCCTGGAGGGCAGTTGCAGCAGCCTAGCCCGCAGTCTTTATCTGTGGGTTATGAAGCTGACCACCTCCCGCGGTAATTCTCTGCGAGCGGTAGAGTGGAACTGCCTCAGGAGCTCTCCCTCTCTTGCGTGGGGCAGGGAGAAAGTTCCTATGGCATGCGGCTTTTGTCCTGTGTTTCTCCCACACCTGTAGCTAGGAGGGTTTTTTTTTTTGTTTTTCTTTTTTTTTCTCCCGTGTTTCCTCCAGTGGTTAGCTGTTAATAGTGTCACTGAAGGGGTGGGTAGACCACTACCCCAGAGTTCTGTTCCAGAGAGGAGCTAGAGTGCTGGCTTCGTAATGGAGGTGGAGGGAGGGGCCACACCACGGCTGCCCAGGGCTTTGTTCTGTGTCCCACCAACTTCCCCAGTGCACTCTGCTCTCTCCAGGGCTCTGTTGCTACCTGGAGGGACTGCTGGTGTCAGTCTCGAGTTTTATTACTCTGCCGTGCCCGGGAAAATGCCTCTGCCCACCTTTTTTTTTCTGGGTTTCCTCAGGTGCCTCTCATCTTGGTCTCCTGGTCCGGTTTTGTGTTGAGGGGAGGGGAGAGAGGATCTGGTGGTTCTTTCTTCTCCTTAATCAGTCTTTTTAGCTTCTTTCCAAGTTCTACTCACCCGTGAGGGTGTTAGATTTATGTAGCGTTTCTGGATCTTCTCTGGGTTTGGTTGATGTCTCTTTATAGGCGGCTTTTCTTTTGGGAGAGTTGATACCAGCGTCCCTTCACCGCCATGTTGATGATGTCACCAAGACACATACAAGTTTTAAGCAAAAAGATGAAAAGGGCCTCCTTGGTGGCGCAGCAGTTAAGCGCTGCACTGTGGAATTGTCGCAGCGGTGACGCGAGTTCGATGCATGGTGTGGCAGACCTCTCCTGCCTCGCCCGCTGCTCCCCTCAGCAGTGTACTTCTGATCTGCCTGTTCTGCTCCCCACTCTGTCTCTGGTGAACCCTCTCGCTGTCCCACACCTCTGGCCTGTACCCCAGCTTGTATGTGCAAATAAAACAAATCTTAAAATAAAAAAGATGAAAAATATAATATTCTAAAAATTAAAAGCAAGAGAGGCTAAATTGATCTATCCAACAAAATAGATTTTTGATAAAGATCATGTTATAATAATGACCAATCCATGAAAGGCACATAGAATCCTCATACTTATGCATTTAGTAATGGAACTTCAAAACACAGTAAGCAAAAGCTGATAAAGCATCAAAGAAAAAGGAACAAAACAGAGTTGTAGTGGGAGACTTCAATTTCACTCTTAACAACTGCTAGAACAGTGACTGAGTAGCAGCAAGGATGAAGAGAATTTAGCACTGCCAACTGACTTGATCTCCCTGAGATTTACAGAACTCTCAGTTCAACAACAGCAGAAGGTAAATGTGATTTTTCAAGTGTACATAGAAATTTTACAAAAACAGAAAAGCTAGAGATCGTTTAAAAATCTCCAGAAATATCAACAGATTCAATTTCTATGAAGTATTAAATTATAAATTAAATTATAAGTCATAGAATGATTTTTAAAATGCTTATAAATATTTAGAGGCTAAATACTATACTTTTCTTTATGTATTTATGCTTCAAAGAAAAAAAATGGAAATTAGAAAGTACTTGGAACTGAATTGAAATGAAAATATAGTATTTAAAAATATGTGTTATACCACTGATAGGATACTTATGAGTACAGATTTGTCTGACACACATTACACTAGTTCAATTTTTATCTCAGGCTCTATCATTTTTTATTGATATTTAATCTTATTTTTAATTGGGAATATTTGCATAAAGGACTATTTCCTTAAACTAGATTCCTTTTACCATGTTCAATTTTTTTGGCGTAATCAACAATATGTTTGTCGTCGAGGTCTTTTTTCCATTTTAAAGTTAATTTTGTAGCACCTTCTTATAATCTATCATGAAATTTTAGTAATATCAACTTTTTGCAGCTCAGTCAATTTCTGGTTTCTCATGTTCTAAGTAATTAGGTATATACACTTATAGTTGTTACATAGTGATGGTCTTTTTATTATTATGTAGTAATCTTTTATATTTTCTTTTATATTTTATATTTTATTATGTAGTAATCTTTTATATTTTTATCGTTTTTGACATAAAGCATATTTCACATGGCATTGATAAAGCCTAAATAAGTTTTCTTTCATCTAGTTTTTTTATCATATTCATTTATAAATTAACTGATTTTTGTTACTGTAAGCTTATTTTTGTCACTGTTTCAGTTTTTATGGCCATATTTTCCCCAATTACACTCAATAAAACTTGTATTTGTATAGTTTATTTGTTCTAATGTTGATACACGTATTTAAAATTTCCCTAACATTTGTGATGTAGATTTCACTGATCTTTAAAGTCGCTGGCCCCAAAGTCATCAAAGATACCAAAAATGCTCAATCCAAAATTCTATATCCTGGCAGCTCAAAAAACTCTGGTGTTTGATTTCCAAACTCTCCATCTTGGTGGCTACACTTCCTGCTGCTTCTTTTCCTAAGCATGGTGACTGCTTCCTCTACTCCTTCAGCATGGCAACTGCTGCTTCTTTTCCTACATCATGTCAACTGAATCCCTCTTCTCCTTCAGTCCCTTTTATATCTCATCAGAATCTCCACCCCCCAAACTGCAAACTTAGCATTTTCCCTGGGGCTATTCTTTCTCATCAGCAAACCCCTCCAGGGGGCACCACATTTACTGGACTTCGGATTCAGCCCGGTTACAAGAACACTATAGCACTTACCTTGTGGTTGCTCTTGTTTTTATGGGAAGTGATATTTTATGAGTCAATTATTACAAAGTGCTTAAAATTCTAGAGGGGTCACCCAAAACAATTAGCAGATTCCCTGTCAGAATCCTGAAGAAATAAATAACAAATCAAAAGTAACAGATGAAGAACAGACTGTTGTTGTTGTTACTGTTAAAGACAACTACATTGAGAAGTCTCAAAGTTGCTTCCTATCTGGGGAGGATAACACTGCCTGGAAGAGTAGTAACTAGTGTGCAGCTAGAGGAAAGGGGATACAAGCACAGCTGTACTCTACTCGTTGCTTCTCCTCAAACTTACCAATCAGAAATGTTAGTCTACATCTTCACGGTATGAGTATCCAGAAGAAGAAAAGGGGCGATGCTCTAGAGAAAATCTCTCTTCATAGAATCAGAATTAGGAAACAAATGTTCCCTTCCAACAAGAATGATCTATAAATTCATCTGAATCTATGCTGAACACATATTCTGAGTAAAATCTCTTATGGCTACAATGCAATAATAGTGTCTTCGCAAATTGGAAGTTGTAAGAAATCAAACAAAAATGTTTAAAGCTTAAAATGATGGTAAGGAAGTAAATTCTTTCTATGTCAGTCTGAAGATTTATCGATAGTTTTGTAAAGGTATATTTTCCAAAAGCTTAAGGTTATCATAAAAATATAGGATGAACACCTGACACATTTAACTAATAAATGAATGAGAGCTATCACATGTGGTACATTTGCTTCAGAAGAGATTTTGACAAATCAGAAGTCACTGAAGAATTCTAGAGAGTTTAGTAATATAGCTACAGCATTGATTAAGGGATTATAAAGTAAGAAAACTAAACTTTGGGGTACTACAAGATATAATTTTTATTTCTATCAGGAGAAAATTTGCAAGGTATCATGCTACTTTGGAAAGTTCTATTCAAAATGAATAATAAAGAGTAAATGAACCAAAGGCATTTTTCCTTAGAAAATCAATAATTCTGTTAAATATTTCATTTTGACTATGAAACACATGCAGTCATTTTGTTACCTTCTTTATAATTTCTGTACTTTACCACTGTTCCCATGTACAATTCCTTAAAGGTTGATAAGTTAAACACAATTTGTTTATGTTAGAAGAACTCATAAGTTTAAGAAGAGAAAGGTCTTTGTAAGGCCAGTAATTTTCCAGCATATGTGAAATTTATACCAAGTAACTTTCTAACAATGTCATCCTCATATATAAGACAAACAAAAAGTAGTATCCAATAGGCTGGAGCCAGTTTTTAAATCTAAATGAATTGAGGCTACAACTGTATTCTCAGCATGGCCAGAACTGAAACAAGCTTCTTGGAATCTCAAATCACCTGTTATCCATTCCATTTTCCAATTTTGCTCAAATACCTAAAATATGATTTTTTATCATAAAAATTATAAAATGAATTCTAAGTTTTCCAATTGAAATAGTGTTGTAGTGGGAGGAAATGAAAAGAATATATCCAATAGTACCTGGTGTAGAGGGTTAAACTAATGAATGGAAACTCTTTGGATCTATATTAGTGGACATTTTAGAATTATATTATTTAAAGATTTCTGTCAGAAATTAGTCATTTATAAATGGATTTTTATAAGTATATGTATAAGCATGCAATATTTTTCCAAAGCAGAAGCATTTATGCAGTATTCTGCAAATCTTTTATATGCCAGGTGGACTATTTCAAGAATTCATTCCCTGAAAGCACTAATAGTAAACACCTATTCAACATAATTTTTTAAACTTTTACTGAGATGATGTTTAAAAGACTGCTTAACATACTCTAGTTTATGATGAGAAGGGATTTATGAATAATTAGAAACAAGATGTCATATCACATTGCATCAACTCATACCTTGCAGACATAATTCTTGAAAAGATATGAAGTCCCCTTAGAAACATCTGCCTCTTTAGGGCATTTTCACATATTCTGAAAGAATAACAAAGACACATCTCCGGATGTTCAGATAGGAATATAAAAAGCTCATCTTGGAGTAAATTTCATAATTTCAACTCTATCAATATTTTAAGGACAGTCAGTTACATTCTAGAGGGCTGTAGAGTTCAATCTTAAATGGTACATTTTTATGTTGTAAGTGCAATAATCAAAACTGCTAACTTAATGCATATTCATTCTGCATGTGGGGCCAAAATATCTCACAATTTTATTACTTTAATGACTTAAAACATTCACATAAATAATGACCATTTTAACTTATAGTTGATCTATTACTAAATATTTTGTGCTAGACTATTAATTGGGATTTAGCTTCTAATACATTTTTAGGACTAAAATTGAGGGTGGTAAATACTATAGATTGAATTATGTGACTTTTGAAATAAAAGACAAAGAATTTTGAAAGCTGACATAATAATTATTCAAAATGTGTTTCAGGGAGTCCCTAGTATTTGCTATTGCTACATTAGGAATCTTTCATTGTTGGATGCATATTTAAATTACAATTTAATCTTTCTCAAACTGTAATAAGGAGCTTGGAAATTTAAATGTTTATATTAAACCTTAATATATTATAAATTATTAATGTGCCAACTTCAGGTACCAGGTCAACTCAGAAAAAAGCTTTTCTGGTCATCTCTCGGCACAAATTCAAACTTCTTACAAATGTGTCATTAACTCTGAATATAACTCTTCTGGAACTGTCTATTTTTAACAACAGTTCCTAAATGTCTGCTCATATAAAGTTTTACATAGAGCACCCTGGTGGAGCACAAATATATTATTCCCAAATAGCTGGAAAATTCAGATGCAGGTTCTTGAAGCACACACTTATCATGATTGCATTAAAACATATGAAATGGTAAAAACTGTCTTATAAATATGATACCCACTTCCATGGTGCATATGTGTTATTTGGCTTTCATATTTATAAAGATTTTCAAACAAGTTTTACATACCTCTATTCTCCAGAGTCAAAAATATCTGACTCCTGATTTAAGAGTCTGGTTAGCTTAACAACAAATTAACCTGAAGCTGAAGTTGCAGGGAAAGATATTAAAATGAATGGTTCACAGGTTCATTTTATGTGAATTTTAAAGACATTAACAAAATACCGACAAAGAGTTTAATCTCTCCACTCTCCCCAAGTTCATAGCTTCTATACTTGCTGTTCACACAGCACTTCTGCTATGGGTTTTATTATTTCTGAGTTATTATCAAAGAACATTTCCTCATAGTATCTCAGATCACCTTAGTAAATATTTGTTACGATCGGCTGGAATTTGAAAATTAATAGAAATATCAAGAAATTACACTTTAAGTTTCAGTTTTATTTCATTCACTGTTTCAGATCTTTAATAATTCATTCTATATATTAGGATTAAATGTGTTTCATAACAGGGCAGTTCTTCTTGCCCCTTTGTTTCTACGCAAACGTCCTTTACTTCCCTGTCCCTTTTCCTAATACACCCGTTATTTTAAGTATAACTAAAGTCTCTGTCTCGAGGAGAAACTTGCTGCGTGCTTCTGAAAGGGAAGCTCTGGTGAAATATTTCCCAGAGTGGACCCAAGAACCCCACTCTTAAAACCCTAAACTCCAAAAAGGACATCATCTTCAGAGATGTATTTACTGGAAATGAACCTTCTAACTATCCATAGCAACATATATTTCTCCCTGGGGCTAGTGTAACTTATTTCTAATCTATTTTCATTGTATAATTTGAGTGTTTGGAATGATTACTGTTGGAAAAGTGTGACCATTAGAGCATTACAAATTTACAAGGAATTAATTTTAGTTTGAATGTAACAGGTCATTAAACACTAACTATGTTGTCCTGAATACTGTATTCTTATGTACAATAGGCAGATTTTCTTTCCTGAATTCAGTCTTAAAGACAACTGTTATAAGACCTGTAAGCACACAATCTCACACAGACATTTTCTCTTACAATTGAAATAGCAAGTAATTTACGTAATTTATTTTTTTTAATAAAGTATCTATTTTTGAGTTTCAGGTCAGGCAAAACAGTGCGAGCCTCACAAAGTCCATGAAAGTTAAGCTATTATCAGCACTACTCTGAGCTACTTGCAGAAAGGAAAAAGTAAAGAAAGAAGGGGAAAGGAAGAAAAGGAGTATGTGTCAGTAAATGAAAGTAATTTTGTTAATTTTTGGAATGAACTTTTAAAAATAATTAAAATAACCCAACATCTGCAAGCTTTAAGAACAGATATAAAAGCTATTGGAAAACACAGAACAACATCTGGCAAACTTGTAGATTAGAAAACAAAGTCAATCAGTCGATAACACTAATTTCACAAAGGCGAACTAACACAATTCCAAAAATCATTAAATGTCCATTAAGGTTATTCATCTTAGCCCCAATGAACAATTTTGGAAAGAATAAAATTTTCTCAGATCATAAAAGATCAGCAAAAGAACATGAATGTTATGTGTGGAAAAATGTTTTCAGGTTGTTAACTCATAAAGCTTCAGTGCACAGAAATCTTTTTGTTGTGCTTCTTTCTTTAAGATCAGCAAGTCTACCACCTGAAAACGTGTTTAATGTTTGACATGGATCTAAAATGAGTAATTGGGGCCTCCCTCATGGCGCAACAGGTTAAGTCGCAGCACTGTGAAGCTATCCGGAGCCACTGAAGCATGAGTTCCATGCCTGGCCAGGGAGCTTCCCACATGGTGCAGCAGACCTCTCCTGTCTTACTCGCTACTCCCCTCAGTGGTGTATTTCAGTCATTCTGCCTGCTCTGCTCCCACTCTGTCTCTGGTAAATCCTCTCACTCTCCCCCCCACTTCTTGCCTACACCCCAGTTTGTATGAATAAATAAATCTTAAAAAAATAAAACGAGGGCCTCCCTGGTGGCGCAGCGGTTGAGTACTGCGCTGTGGAGCTGTGGGCAGCGTGCGATGCGAGTTCGACGCCCAGCTGGGGAGAATCCCACATGGTGTGGCAGACCTCTCCTGCCTCGGCCACTGCTCCCCTCAGCAGTGTATTTCTGATCTGCCTGTTCTGCTCCCCACTCTGTCTCTGGTGAACCCTCTCGCTGCCCCATGCCCCTGGCCTGTACCCCAGCTTGTATGTATAAATAAATGAATCTTAACAAACAAACAAAAAAAAACGAGTACTTATTGAAAGTAAAATTTTCCATATATTTGAGAAAATTCCCTATTTTTTTTTTAAGATTTATTTATTTAAACAAACAAGCTGGGGTACAGGCCAGAGGCGTGGGGCGGCAAGAGGATTCACCAGAGACAGAGTGGGGAGCAGAACAGGCAGATCAGAAATACACTGCTGAGGGGAGCAGTGGCCGAGGCAGGAGAGGTCTGCTTTACCATGTGGGATTCTCCTCAGCTGAGCGTCGAACTTTCATCGGGCGCTGCCCACAGCTCCACAGCGCAGCGCTCAACCACTGCGCCACCAGGAAGGCCCAAAAATTCCCTATTTTTATTGAATATGAATTTGTTTAGGAAATTCTTCATCTTTATTAATCAACATTTATTTTTCAGGTATTTTACTCTGGTTAGTACTGACTTACCTTTTACTGAAATAGCAAGCTATTTTATTATCCATAATCTTACCACACCTCTCCATCATTCCCCAAGGTACTTAGACCCATCTTGGGGATATGTCTTCCACCAACATCTAGAATTAACACCTGACAAAAAGATTCCAAACTTGGAGTTGATCATTTATATGAAATTATTATTTTTGGAAAAAGTAGCAAGAAAATAAATATTAATAGATTTTAGTAATAGATCCAACTGTGGAAAATGTTATATAGTGATAACACGGTTAGGTGTTTTCAAGATTTGTATACCATGGACTATTGGGAAGACGTGAAACTGATGCATCCTTTTTCAGAATAATGTTTTCAAATGCAAGTTCAGGAAATGAAACAGATAGGGTTGCAAAGGAAACAAGGTAAATTTCAATTTAGTTCATGAAATATTTAAATAAAATACTTCTTTATGTACTTCATTATTCATTCAAAAAATAAATAGATAAACCATAGACTTAGTAACTAGTGAACATTGATATTTTGAAATCTCTACATCTTTGATATGACTTTCAAAATATTTATAATTCATATTGTTGATAAAATCACAAATAGTATGAAGACTAGTTGGGTTCCTTCCTTTCATTCATATTTTAAGAAAATGTAGAATTTTATGTAGAAATGAAGTGAGGAATATTTTCCTCATTTAAATTCACAGATTTGCTGATTCAATTCATGTGCATCTTGGGCCGTCAAGTTAGGAATGTCTAAAATATTTAATACTTATTTCAATAAATTATAATTTAAGTTCAAATCTACAGAGAGAAAATAGAAAGAAGGCAACGAAAATATTTGAAAGCAGATACCTGTCAACAGCAACAGTTAATTGGAAATGAAACAAGAGATCTTATTTTTTATTTTTTTCTAAGAACTATGTCTTGCCATTTGATATTTAAATATTATATAGTTTACCTTTGTATGTTATTCACAAGTAACAAATTATTGTTAATATTCATAGACTAGCATGAATAATCTTACTAAATTTATGAAAATTATATGTATAAGGAAAGTCATAACTATGTTAGTAATGGTTAACCTATGGAGAAAAAGTTCAAGCAGAATTTATTTTCTTTTATTTTCTACATTATTTGAAATGCTTTATACTTATTGATATAAATATTAATAAATATATGTAAATTTTATTAAAAATATTTCTTCTGTTCTTTCAGAAGGATTTATGCAAACTTAGACACCTAACATTTGGCAGGAAAATATTTTAAAAATTAAATACATTTAAATAAATTATCTACCTGAAGAATACAAAAACACTAGTACAAAATGAAACATGCAACCCCCATGTTCATTGCAACACCATTTATAATAGTCAAGCTATTGTAACAACCCAAGTACCCAAAAACAGGTGAGGAGATCAAGAAGATGGAGTATATATACATACTGGGATACTACTGGGTTACTGAAAAAGATAAACTCTTGTCATATGTGGCAATATGCATGCAGCTGGAGGGAGTAATGCTAAGTGAAATAAGTCAGGAGAAAGAAAATACTGGATGGTATCACTTTGATGTGGGATACAGTGAGACCAAAGAAATGGGAGATAAAGCCAAACTAAAAACGAACCCTAGAAAATGGAATAGAACTAGGTTACAGAAGGGGAAGACCAGGGGGCGTGGTGAGTGGAAGGTAGGGAGGGAGCACGATGGACTACAGTAGTGGACCACGGGTGTTTTGGTGGGGGGGTGTGTTATAGTAACTACACCTGAGGGGGGGGAGTCTGTACATTTAATATACAGAAAATAAGTTATGGCCATAAAAAATAAATACTGTGATTAATTTTAAAAGGTAGGTCAAGACTCCTGACAAGAATAAAGGAAGATAATAAAATAATTTAACTACTCAATTCAGGCCTTAAGAATTTCCCAATATTATTTTTACTAAATGAAATTTTCTTTAGCTTCCCGAGTCCTCCAATTGTGCTCACTAGATCTCATATGTTGTATGAGTATGTGCATTCAGAAATAGTAGATAATTATTCAAGACATAAGATGACAAATGGATAGTCTAAGGAAAGCTGATTCTCTGTATCATCCTTCATAATCAAGGTTTTCATAGTACTGAAACACAGAGACATGGATATCCTCAAATTCCCTTTCTTATAAACTATATTTAAAGGAAATTTCTGCCAATTTTATACTTAAAAATCGTTTAAGCAGTACATTTTATTTCTTCTAATTCTAAATTTAGTCATTATGATGAATATAAAACATAACAGAAAGTTATAATTCCTAGCTCAAATGACAATAATTTTTTAAAAATCTCATTCTGGGTTATTTAATGAAAATTGGTATATTATAACACTTAATTTAATACCCATGTATTGTAAATGCCTTTGTACTAACAAGTGAAACTATATTGCTCTTTTTTAGTTCCAAATGATAGATAAGAAAATAACATCATTCAAATTCATAATAATAGCTATAATTATAACAGCATGTTCTTCTCTTATATATGAACTGAAAGATTTATGTGACAATAGAAATGAAGTAGGTTTATGACATGAATTTTTCTAAATTTGACTGTAAGATAATTTGAAAAGTCACATATTTTTCATTCAACAAGTAATGCTTTAATCTATAATATGTGCTAGTATTTGTGCTAAAAAATTAGAGATACTCTTAAGTAAACCATTACTTGTTTCCTTAGTATTTCTTTCAGTAAGTATATGCTTCTAAAATGTCACTGAGGTAATTTTAGTTATCTCAGTCTTTTTCAAGTGATGAGAGGCAATTATGAGATCATCATCATGTGTCAGCACATATTCAGATATCAGGAGAAAAGTTGCAATCTGGAAAGCAAATACATGCTGCTTGGGAACATCTTAAAATGGATATTTTAAATTCTGTGCCACAGCACAAAGAAGTTTCATTGATTAGGGGCTTTTAGTGGCCATTAAAAAAGTCAACTTTAGTTAGATTGAGAAAATTTTGGAGAATTTCATAGAAAAACATATTCACAGTACATTACACAATGTGTCACCAAATATCTTCCAAATGGTTGACTTGAGATAGAAGCTATAGTTGAGTTACTGTGACTGAAAAGTGGCTCTAACACTAGGTATTTATACCCAAAGACAATAACCCCTGAATGATGACCTACTGACTATTACATGTACTATGAGCTAGTCAGGACAGAAAGGAGTAGAAAAAACTGTATTTAAAATGTGTTTGGAGCAATTCTGGAGCAGTATAATCCATGAGAGGTTGGGTTGGTTGCTGTACAAAGATTCTCTGGTGTAGCTAACTCAAAAGCTTATGAACACACTGGAGACTTTAAAACTAGGGAACAAACCAGAGACAAAAGTATACTGATTTGGATGGAGTGGTGGCTACAATAGGAATATAGTGTTCCTTTTACTATTTCGGGAACAAGAGATAAGGTGATCTAGGAATCTATGAATATGGGTGTGGTAGACATGAATAGAGACAAAGTTAAAAATGAAGGACTTCTGGCAGATAGCAAAAGAGAGGCCAAAAGTGTTGAAGCATAGAGGAGGATGGATATCTCTTTCTTACTTTCTATCCTGTCCTTGTGTTACAGAGGATCTCCATAAGAAGGGGAGATTACATGTTCCTTGCCCCACCTAATGAAGGATGGAGCTGAATGGGGAATAGGAGCTGGAGGAGATTTGAAAGGAGACTCGGAGGAGATCTATGGAGTAGAGACATGTGAAGAGTTAGCTTGCTTCTTGGCTTTATTTGCATCGGGGATTTGGGGACATGGGAGAAGACATATGGAGTTGAGTCATGTAGAGACACATGGAAGAGATGTGGGTGAGAAACTGTGGCGAGTCTGAAAATGGTAGCTATTACCTTGATTTGTACTTTGATCTTGCTCATTTTGTCACAGACTTTCCTAGTACCTTCTTCTCCTTTCCTGTGGTTCCTTGCCAGAAGGTGCCTTACACATGTGATAAGCTTGTGGGAATCTGTGACCCCACCTTGGGTCAACTCTGTTTGGCTGGGCATTTACCCATGAGGGAGTGAGTAACTTTGGATATTTTATTGGAAAACTATTATCCTTTCTTTTCTTTCTTTACACACTAATTCTATTAAAGCTCTTTTCCATTAAAGTTCTTTCGCACTAAGAGTATGCTTTTTTTATGTGGTGGATGACAGAACCCCTTTAGGGCATGCCTGGTTGGGGGTTTCTGGGTGCCCTTCAGTCTGCACTGTAAATATTGGAAATCCAGAAGATTGGGGAAACGAAGTCTTACTCCATAGTCTGCCGACTCTTTCTCAATCCCTGTCAATGACTGAAAATATTCCCTGGAAAAGTGAGATCTTAGATACAGTACACAAAGCTCACTTGACTTCTGATGAGAGTTGCTGTACTTAATTTTCCTTGTATGAAAAATTAGACATAATTATAACTACTACATAAAGTTCTTCTAAGAATAAATGCAAAATGAAAAAATGTACAATGATGGGCACATTTATAAGATAAATGAAACTTCAATTTGCTACACAATTTAGTTTGAATCTCAACTAAAAATAGATAATAATTCCTTATTTTATTTTATGATTAGTTTATTTTTTCTGTCTACCCATACATGAAAATTACATTCAAGGACAGAACTGAAAATAATGGGTACAAAAATTCATAGGTGAGAGAGAGCCCAAAGTTTAAAAGGAGAACCATCTAAACAAATTAAATGAAATTTCAACAAGTTTTATTGGAATTAGATTTTAAAAAATCATGAATGTCTTCAGCAGGTACCAAAAAAAAATTCTCTAATAAACATTTAACCTTCAAGTATAGGAGTTAAAGCCATTCATTTCAAGGTTCCTCAAGAGTAGAAAAATTATAATTTTATAATGTCAAGCACCCAGTTTACATAATTCATATGATTCTTTTATTTAAAAAATAACATATGGCATTCCATATGATGTTATGACCTACATTTATGCATATTAGAAGATAAGTCATTTTTGCTTTATTTGCACTAGAACTATTAGTGGAAAATTACATGGGCATCTGGCTTTGAGGTATGGTACACACCGCTGTGCCCTTCTAACACAATCCTGGAAAAGAAATTGTATATGAGATTTTATGTCTGCCATTATTTCACTATATTCTCCTTGCAAATCCAACTTTCTAATTTCAACATTAGAGAACAACTGAAAAAATATGACATTTGTTCTTTATTTTAAACATGGTAGAGAATATTGATGTAGGACAGGAATAAAGTATCGCATTACTTTTGAAGCCCAATTCTCAGGAATACTAATATGCTAAATAAAAGAAAAAGACAGTCACAACTTCAGGTACTTTGGTCTTTGTGTCGAACTCTAGAAATATGGGCACAAAACATTTAAAGATTCTGTGATTTGGTGTATCCTCCACATTTTGAGTTAACAGAACATACCCTGTTAATTGTCCATTTAGGTCAACAGGGCTTAGGATATAAGAAAACAGTTTTTTAAAGTTTCGAGTGCACAGCATTCTCAGTTCTCTCTGTGAGTCAGAAATTATAGCACTACCCCACTTCCATTGGAGAGCAAGGCCTTTAAAGATGCCATCCATTCTGCTATATCATTATAAGACTTCCCATTCTTTTAAGAGTAACTTGATGTTAGTACTCTTCATGTCAAGCCATATTAGAATATTACTAAACTATGTGTAGCCCACCTACTAGATAAAAATCTGTTTTAGTTTTTCATAAATCACTCATTTTTTTTTATTCCTGAAACTAGCTGTTAATTTGAAAACTTCACAGTTTCTGATGTATTTATTCTTAAAAAAGACATATATAATTAGTTGAACTGGATATAGTATTTCTGGAAAATTGGATAATTATGATTTCCAGACAGCACGAAATATAATATGTATCCCTTTAAAGGACAAAAAAGGTCATCTGGGCCAAATTCACAGAGAGCACAGTACTGTTAGTAACATTTCTGTGTTAATGTTAATAGCAGGAGTTATGATGTTTTCATGGAGGTCTGTGTATTAGCTAACAGAACTTTCATAATTAATAATCACACACAATTGAAATAAACTAATTTCCAGTTAAAGAGAAAGGGACATAGATACAAAGTTGTTTTTTTTTTTTTTCCTGGGGGGGAACCAGAAGCAGAAAGCAAAGATAACAGACAGAGAGAGCAGTAGACAAATATTATTATTTTTTTAAGTGAAAATTTTTTTCCCTGAAAAAATCAATCCAAGGCATTATAGGTGGGGGGTCCCTAACTCTGTCTGAACTAGCCATAGTTCCCTGCTGTTTTTGTCAAGAAAAGAGATATTGTGATTTCCAGTGTAATTTCAATCCTTGTGATATGAGGTTGGCGTCTGCCGCTCCAACATGCTGGAAGATCTCACACATGAATGAAAGGCAATTTCACCTCTGTCATGGGGTGATGTTATAAGATGTGCTCTTCTCAAAGGAAGATAATACAAAATCTTATCTTACAAAACATTGCAAGATGCTGATTGAATCTTAACTATTATGTCATATCTACTATGCTTAATAGCTTATACAAGAAAAGAGATGATTAGGAAAAGTGTCAGGAAAGTTGTCAAACTAACGAAAATTAACTGGTAAATGACTTTAAATAGCTGTACATATATTGGAATTAAGGGTAGATACTGTTTATTTTTAATTTAATGGCAGACAGAAAAGTTAATCATTTGATTCAGAATTTATGAAAATGGGATGCCCCTTGTCAATACTAAACACCAGGAGTTTATCAATTAGTTAAGTTACCTACTGTAAGAAAGCATTGAAAAATATACTTTAAATATAAGAAGAAGGAGTAGCTGTGTCTATTTGTGAATTTATTCAGACAACACTAAATGGCATGCTTTTCATACATCCATTTTTAAATATGAGATGATAGACAAATTATTTTAATTATTCTAATCTTTCATTCCCTATATGCTACCTTCTTTGATTTCTGACTCATTATATTTTCAGCAGTTTATGTTTCTTAGAATCAGTAATGTTTCCAAAATCTCGATTTATTTTTCTAATAGAGAAGAACAGAAAATAGTATCTCCAATATAGGAAGTGTGTTTATGAAGGTAGTGATTGTTCAACATACATTTAGTATTGCTTCATTTGCTTCACACAAGAATTTAATGAATTATTAACAACTTCATTTTGCAGATGAGAACACAAGAGTCATGGAAAGAAACAGACTTCTTTACACACAGAGAGCAAATAAATAGAACCTTAGCAAATACTCACAGAGGTTAATCCAAATGGCTTTTTAGGTTAGCATTTCCCATGAAATCATATTTACTCAATACAGATGTTTAAGAATAAATTAAGCTTTTCAATCTTATGGCACTTCAAGTTTTCTAAGTACATTTTATTTATTTATGGCATTATGACTATCGCAAACAGTTGTTTTTGTTTGTTTGTTTTCCTTAGAATAATTCCCCACTTTGACATTCAGTAAAACACAGTCTAGGAAATGCTGAATCTAGGCAATTCATTGATCCAACTAAATTTTGAGTGCTTAATGTATACCAAGTACTTTGGTAGGCACTAGGAAATCCGCTTCATAAAGCTTAGTCCTGCATTTCACAGAATCCCACAACCTAGAATCAAACACTATAAACTCTGCAGTGTAATAAAGGTGGGAAAAAATTCAAGGGATTATGGTACCATAGAAAAATAACACCTATCACAGGCTGGGTTCAGGCAGAAGAATATATATATTTTAAAAACAATCATCATTGTGATACAGAGTATGTTCTCCACTCAGGTATCAAGAGTTCATTACATTACCTTTAAACTACAATATGATTGATTTTGTGAAATGTTGTCATATCCCCCGTTATTATCTTATTGGTCACCTACAAAGTGACCAATGAATGAATGAATGTTTAGGAATGAACTCATGATTCAGAGACATAATATATTACCGTGTTTTTTTATTTTACATTGGATCTTATAATTCTTGAAGAACAACATCTGGTGACTACAGTGGAATGGATAGATCTACGTATCTTGTTCTCTAAAACAAACCACTAGAAAAAATTGTCAAGAACAGGTATTTCAGAGCACTGGAAATCAGCCACAGACAATATAAAATTTATAAATATAGTCATGAAAAGTTCTTGTACTTCTAGAAAAAACAACAGTATTCTTGCCTTAGGCTGTTCTACAAGATACTTTATAGGTTTTGTATCGATAGAAAAAAAATAAGCAACACAGAAATGTGAATCCAAGTGAAGAAATTAGAAGTCACATAAAGAGAAACTACAAAGACAAATACAAAAGAAAGTATAAATGTATGATTTTTTGTAATTTATTTCTTCTAAACAATTTAAAAGTCAACTACATAGACCAATAATTATAAATAATGAATTGATGAAATAATTTAAAATATATCATCTATAAGAAGATGGTAACAAAAAAGAAAAGGAAGACTAACTATTGAAAATAAATTGGTATTACCAAACTATATTATCTTGTGTTAATATATTAATTGCAACTGCTAAGACAAACCTAACAAAGTAACAAAACAATTATCTCAACAACAAGGGTATTATGGCAATACATTGGAAACGGAAAAAATGCTATAAGGAAGAATAATAGTATAAAAATGATGGAAGACATAGAAAAGAAAAATAGTAAGATGGCATGTGAAAATTCTATATTATCAGTAATTACATTGATATAAATGAATAAAACACTCCAATAAAAATACACAGATGAGCAGAATGAATTTTAAAAACATGATTAAACTATATGCTCCACAACAGACACTAACTACTCAGATTTAAAGAAACAAAGTTGTTAAATATAAAAGAATGGAAAAATATATACTATGCCAACATAACCTAACAAAAGGATGGAGTGGCTATACTCACATCAGACAAAATAAATTTGAACACAAAATTATCACAAAAGACCTAGATGGGTACCTATAATGATAAAGTATGAATCTTTCAGGAAGGTATATACATATGTATATGTGTGTGTGTAATGTATGTGTGTGTATGTGTATGTATGTCTGTGTGTGTGTGTGTATGCCACATGACCAAGTGGGATTTATTACAGGAATACAAGAATAATTTAGCATATAAAATGCACACCCAAAATTCTTGGAGGACAAGATTCTTACTACCCATCATCCTGGCATCAGTCACCTGCTCCAGGAATGTGGACTACTATTCTATCAGCAGAATAAGGAATGAGGGACTGACGTCATCAACATGGCGGTGAAGGGACGCTAGTATCAACTCTCCCAAAAGACAAGCCGCCTATAAAGAGACATCAGCCAAACCCAGAGAAGATCCAGAAACGCTACATAAATCTAACACCCTCACGGGTGAGTAGAACTTGGAAAGAAACTAAAAAGACTGATCAAGGAGAAGAAAGAACCACCAGATCCCCTCTCC
>PVIJ01007251.1:0-84241 GCA_004024925.1 Scalopus aquaticus | reverse complement strand
TTATGGTTTGAGGTCTTATCTCCAGGTCTTTTATCCATTTTGAATTGGTTTTTGTGCATGGTGTGAGGTAGTGGTCTAGCTTCATTTTTCTACATGTAGCAGTCCAGTTCTCCCAACACCATTTATTGAACAAACTAATCTTGTTCCATTGCATATTCTTTGCTCCTTTGTCGAAGATTAGTTGTCCATAAATATGTGGGTTTTTTTCTGGGTTTTCTATTTGGTTCCATTGGTCCATGTGTCTGTTTTTGCTCCAGTACCAAGCTGTTTTAATTATTATGGCTTTGTAGTAAAGTTTGAAGTCAGGGAGTGTAATCCCTCCATTCATCTTCTTTTTAGTCAGGATAGCTTTAGCTATTCGGGGTTTTTTGTGGTTCCATATGAATGCTTTCAATATTCGTTCTATTTCTTTGAAGAATGTTATTGAGATTTTTATCAGAATCGCATTGAATCTGTAGATTGCTTTTGGTAGGATGGCCATTTTGATGATGTTGATTCTTCCAATCCATGAGCAGGGGATGTCTTTCCATCTTTTTGTGTCTTCCTTTATTTCTTTTAACAGCGTCTTGTAGTTTTCTTTGTATAAGTCCTTTACCTCTTTTGTTAGGTTTATTCCCAGGTATTTGATTTTCAATTTATATTCTTACAGTATAATAACTGCAAAAAAACATGTTTTGTTAATAAAATTGAACTTAAGATTTGTAAAATGTCCAAAAAATGGACGCAGTTATTAATTTCAAGAATTTCCCCCTGTAAAATCAGGTATCTGTTATAATGCAAAATGATTGAACAATCTCTGTAATAGCTTATGTTTAGTTTGATAGTTTACTTTTCCAAGATAATATATGTTTGTAATTTCATGTGCTATTTGTTTATGTATTTCAAGTCTGAATCATTATTTTTCCATCTCCTGTGCTCCACAAAAAGTGATGAGTAATTTAGCTATTTAGAAAGACATACAAGTAAAGCAAATACTGTCAGTGCTTTATCGACAGAATTCTGCTCTCCCAAGACTTCAGAACACGCTAGAGAGCCAAAAATAAAAAAAAAAACTAAAAAGTAATAAATAAAACCCCAAAATGTAACTGATTACAAGCCATTATTAATAGCAGAAGCATTTTATTTTTTCTTCTGATTTTCTTTAGGTTCTGGGATTTCTACCATGGGAAAATGAAATATTTCCTTAAGACAACATAGTTAACTTGAGTAACAGTACTGAAATCGCATACACAATTATATTGTCACTCTTGACATGTTAATACAGGAAAAAAGGAAAGCAGTTTCCTATAAGTCAGAGTAATGAAACAATCTTTTCCAGTATTAGTAGAATAAAAATAAAACAAAAATTTAAAAAAATCTTTTTTTTAAGATTTATTTATTTATACATACAAGCTGGGGTACAGGCCAGAGGCGTGGGGTGGCGAGAGGGTTCACCTGAGACAGAGTGGGGAGCAGAACAGGCAGATCAACTGAAATACACTGCTGAGGGGAGCAGTGGGTGATGCAGGAGAGGTCTCCCAGGCCATGCGGGAATCTCTGTGGTGGGCATCGAACTCGCATCGCCGCTGCAGGCAGCTCCACAGTGCAGTGCTCAACTGCTGCGCCACCAGGGATGCCTGGGAAAAAAATATCTTACAGGTGGATTCAATTTAATATCGATTTTTTTTTAAATTGGGTTGTGACTAAGGAGAAATTGTGTTCACTGTTGTTCAAACAATAGTCTCAATTGTTTATATTAAGAGCTAGAGGTAAAAACAATGTTTTATACCTACCTACTTATGAAGTGCCCTTAGTAGTCTGGATATTCAGCACTAGGGAAACAGATTCCCTGAGTTCCTCTGTGGCATTACCAGTAGTTCTGACAAGGGCAGTAAGTGTGAGCCATGAAGTGTGAGATGCAGAGGTGATCCAAACACTCACCAGATTTTCTGGTGCCTCTTTTGAGTCATGCATTCAAAGGAAAAAGCATTTTGGAGCAGAGCCATTTTCAGTATTGCCTGCTGCTATCACCATCGCTATTTACTGTCAGTGGAGAAAAGCTGGTGTCAGACCTAGAATCTGAAGTGAAAGTAATTACTTCTTTGCAAAACTGTGTCCTTTTGCCCTCAAAGAAAGATATTTTTCCCACTCTTCTTTCTGTTGGAAGGCATATAACTCAATGCTATATCCCTTTCATTCATTTGGTAATAGCGAATTCTTTGACTTAGATTTTCAAATATGACAAAAAAATTCTTGTTCTTTCAGATTTCGCACCTCTGCTGATTCAATCTTCATTGAAGCTTTATTTATACTTTGTGGTTTGGTTTCTTTCTTCTTTCTTGAAAACTCTACTGTGGCTGATTTTCCTTTGCTTTTTAACTTTACTGCCTCATCGTGGTAGATATGAGATACCCCAAAAATAGAAACTTAGGGGGAAAATGTCAGAATTATAACTGTAAGAATAATATAAAATCTTAAGAAATAAAAGTAAATGTGTTTTAAAACCTGAAGTCCTTTTCAACAAATGAGCTTATTGTTTATATAATCATTTTGGATTTTTGGAAGTACATAAACAAAACATATACAAAAGATAACATTTTATAAAAAGAGTAAGTTAAAATAAATAACCAAAGGATAAAAAATGAAACATGTTGTATGCAAAGTCATGTAGAAACCATCCAAATTAAAAAAGAAATCAAAGTAGTTTTTTAGATAATCGAAGTCTGAAGTTCCTGTGTCAATTACTTTGGCATTGAATATCAAAATGTGGTTCTAGATTATTTGAATAATTGACTTTGCTCTCTAATTTTCTTTGAAATTATGATTATAGATGGATTTGATATATGAATCAAATGCTAGATCCATTTTAATGAAAGGAAAATTACTATATCCATGCATAAAATAGCTTCACATTATCAAAATAGGACAAAAATCCTTATCAAAGTAAATTTTATATATACACATATATCTATATATTTACACATTTTAAAATAAGACATTAAATTAAATTTTTCCTGAAATAAACAGAATGAAAATGGTCGCCTATTACTTAAATACCGTGTTATGTCTTAGACTATCTGCCATATTAAGTTCTAAGATTTTGTTACCAAAACTATAAGAACATTGTCATTGATAAACCTTGTATTCCTATCTGCTGTTTGCATGTAAATTTAAGTCAAATGTAAAACAACTATTTTAAAGTTTAATAATTAGGATATGCACTTTGATGAAATTAATAATTGTAATATTATTTTACTCACTAAATGGAATATTTTTAATGATTTCTATATCTTACCTTAAATGATCTTAAAGTTGAATCTAAAATGTGGGATGCATCATTGTGACAATTTTATAGATAAAGACTGAGTTACCTAGAGTACCGAGCTTGCTAAGGTCATGGATAAAATAGAGAAGCTACATGAAGCCACCCATTCTACTAAATGAACTCCAGCTGTTAGTTTGCAAGATAAGACTGTTCATTATCTGCTCTGGGTTTAGGGAAAATCACCCACCATTTCCAGATAACACTTTATCGATAAAGTAGGGATGTGGAACTAGATGATCTCTAAAATCTTTGGCAGCTCCTGTATTCCATGTTAAACGTCTGATCCTTACATTTGAGATGCTGTTTGAGGGAGGAAGAGAAAACTCCAGCTGTTACTCCTACTGTTGCCTCTTAAAAACACCAGCTTTCAGTGAACTCCTATCATATTTTGTTGCAGATGATGTAAACAAACAACAATTCGTGTTAGATTATTAAATACCAGTTATTAAAAATAAATTGATGAAGGAGTAAACCTCATTCCAAATATGGTTACATAAAAAGCTAATTCCAGTGTAAGAGAAACGTTAAAGCATTCCCTTTTTGAATGCTTAATAACTCTAGAATTAAATATATTCCAGATATACTTATCACATCTATAGGATATATCCACATACCAATACATATCCCCTGAGATTTTGGCAGTAGCAGTTTAGGACTCAAAGCAGAGGAAAAAATAATCTGTCTGAAAGAGGGGGACTATACAAAGATCCAATAAAGGCATTCATATGGAAAATGACTTTTAATCTCTCTTCTCTTCCCACTGATGCTGAATCTTGAACAGTGATCTAATTGTTGAACTCAGTATTTCATCCTATTCTCAGCCCATGTTAGCATTCCTACTCCTAGAAAGCAGTGAAGTGATCTGGTGAAAGGTTGAGGTCCTTATTAAGTTAGAAAATGTGGTTAAAAATAAGCCACAAGAAAACCAACAATGCAAAGCATTACAGAGAGGGAAGGCTGGGGGATGGGGGGAAAGAAGGTAGAGTTTTCATATAATTCAATTTACCTTCCAAACTAAAACATTTAAACAAGTAATTCAATCCTAAGATATATCACAAGCAAGAATAATCAGAAAATATAAACACTCAAAATTTTGCAACTGTCAGAATAGAAGGGCCTAGAATTTTAATGTAATATTATGGTTAATAAAGTCATCAAGAAATATTAACTCAGTTACTATGAATGAAGTAAGTTCAACTTTAAATTAACACCAATTGTTTATCTTTATGACTTAAGTGTTTGTTCTCAAGACCTAATTAGGGTAGATTAAATTAATAGAAACTCTACTGGGAAGAAATAATATAAGGGATACAAGCTGTCAGTCATTTTTATTTAAAAATTAAGATCTCAAGTTTTGCATTTAAATAGAGCTAAGCATAAATTATATAATTTAGTTGATAAATCTTAATTATTAAGATACTACATTAATAGCTTTATAGTCAACAAAACTTGATAAAAATAACTTATGGTGGTAAAAAATAAGGTCATTATTTTATACCTGCTATGGGAGTCTGGGAGTTTCCTTTCAAAGAAAAAAAAGTTTGAATTTTCCTTTAAAAATAAATATCCATCCTAGGAACAGCACTGAAGTAACCGTTAGAACATTCACCAGTTTACAGCTATTACTGAATATTTGAAGGGAAGCATTTCATTACTCCTACATCTGAGGGAAGGGCAGGCCAGAGAAGTGTTCAACATCTCCACAGGATTATTCCCTTCTTATTAGAAGAGAGAGTAAAACAAAGTTTACTGACAATGGTTGGGAAGTAACATGCCTCATTTGAGACCGACTGTAAACATTCTGGCAATCTGATTATCACTATCCTGATCCCCAAAAGATGCCAAGTTAGATGCCTGACTGTTGGCTGCAGTATAGTGATATTGAGAAGTTGCATACCTAAGAACCATTTAAGAAGCTTGTTAAATAAATTCAGTTCCTTTTTATATTCTTTCTGAATAGGATTCTAGGTCAATACAGATGATTTTTTTTTTAAGTATTCCTATTCTGATAAGAAACACTTGCCTAATGTCTGATAAACTTGTCCAATTCCTGTCTTAAATCTCTTCAAATAATGTTATTAGGGAGAGAACTGTTTAGAGCACACTTTTTAGAACTGGTAGATAAATAAGTTCTGGGGAATTAATGTACAGCATAGTTCAGAGTGACTATTGTCAACATACTGTCTAAAAATGTCAAAGTTCACATCTTCAAAATTATGAGGAGACTAGAACTTAATTGTTCTTCCATCAAAAAAAAAGCCAAACAATGTTAACTTTGCCTTTAATTGTTCATTTATATAAAATGTCATAAAAATGACCACTTAATTTTATTACCTGCATTACCTAGGAGCAGAAATACTACTCATAGAGCAATGCAAGTATCAAAATAAGAGGAAACTCAAAACGTAAGCACTTTGTTGATGATTTATTTAGGATACAAGTAAGCAAAGCATTGTTAAATAATAAATAGTGAGAGAACATTAAAAATCGTATAGTACACAAATGTGTACACTAAGGGAAGAATGTACTTCTTACTGTACAAATAAAGAGAAAACAGGCTTCATTAATTAAGTGATGCTAACCACTCACTAATTGGTATGCTAACATTAATCAAAATAAACACAAATGCATAAGATCTCTTGTTATAGCTCTTACCTTTGGTCTACTGAAGGCTTTTGTTTATAGTGGCTATTTTATTTGTGAGTGTGTGGTTTTTCTAATCAGACTTGGTTCCCAAAATCAAAGCACAATGTGTTTGTTTTCATATAATAGTTCATTCTGTCCTGAGTAACGAGGGTAACTTTATAACTCAAAAAAAAAAAAAAGTCATCAAAGGATAAAATCCTTGTTTAATATCTTCAGTCTAGAAAATAGAATGATGGATCTTTCTCTTTTTATGATAAGGTTATTATAAGATTTTTTTCTCTCCTCTTTCATTTCCTTGTGTGGTTGAAAGGCAACAAGTTTATGAGAACAAGAAGATAACTTTTCAAGAAACAATGAAGGATGACATCAGGTACTAAAGTGGGTACATTATGAGAATGGTAAAAAGTCAGAGGGCTTAAAAAACTTGAACCATAGATTAGTAGTTATTAAAACTGGGGGAAAAAACATAACAATATTTTATTTTTTCCATTTTAAAATTTATTTTCCCCCAGCTCTTTACAAAGGAGAGGGGACTTCACTCCTCATCCCCTCAAAACCAACTTTACAACTAGCTCAGTATCACATGTATGTTTCCTTTAGTTTCTTTTACTAATTTTCTATCTTTCTTTGGCTCTTTCTGAATTTCACAATTCGGGTAAAATAGTCCTCACTTCATTCAGCAATAATAACTGAAAAGCAGGGAAAGAACAAAGGAACATTTCTGCACAGAGAGGTTACAGGCAAATCCAAATAGGTCCAAAGGAAAACTACTCTTTGGGAAGTAAATTGCTTCAGCATTTCAGTAAGCCATCTTTCCATATGGTGTACTAGTTAAAAAATCATGCCAATGTAGGATTGAATCATTCCAGAACATTTTTAGTGTATAGACAGGTCTAAAGGATTTGTCAGAGATATACAGGAATAAGTTAAATTCACCTGGAGTAATAGTGCTCAGTAAATAATTACAGAAACAGAAAAAGAAAGAAAGAGATTGATTTAGACCTGAGACAGAAGCATAAAGATGGAAAATGAGAGAAAATATATGTATTTCAACATAATCTGAAGCTGAAACTCAGAGGTGAAAATATACATTTGGTGAGTAGCCAGATTCCCCACCTTGAACCATAAACATTTACAATGCACTAGAGATTAAGAAGTTCCTATAAATATTATGTCAGCCTTTCTCTCTCATTGTCTGTTATTAGAAATGGACCTACCACTGTGTGAAGACATCTGGAGTACTTCCAGCATATGCTATTGTAACTGTTGTGGCATTTAACAGCTGTCAAAGGAGGAGGCACATCGCAAACATCCTGGTTGGAAACTTGGAAGCAGACTTGGTCTCTATGGTGAAGGAATTAGAAGCCCATTGTGGGCTGCTTGTCGTGCAGACAGTTTTGTGAGGATTTCTGGACTGCTTTAGTGCAACCCTCCAACAATCTTCTGGTTTTGTGAAAAAGTCTGTTTTCAATATCTCTAATGGAAAACTTTAGGAGACTACAATATTCATAACTTCAAACCTTTCCTCATGGTGCTTTTGTCCTGGGGTGATACGGTATAAACTCATATAGTTTATGTTTATGGATCTTCAGAGTAGGCATGGGGTTGGTCATGAATTTCTGAGCCAGAATTAATATTTAGGATTACTATAACCTGATTAAGATGTGGATGGATGGTTGAATTTAAGTACAAATAAAGGTAGACTTTTCAAGAAAAAATGCGTATCTTGAAAAGAGCCAGCAGACAAAGAAGGAAAAACCTTGCAATTTTGGTGTTTTGTGATACATTTGAAAATGAATCTACTTCAACAGAAATTCTAAAGTATCTAGCAAAATAAATAACTGATGAACCTAAAGAAATGGGGCTGAGAAACATCATATAAAATAACCTTATCATTCTATGTCCTTGTTTTTCTATTCTACTCCCAGGCTAAAGTTGCTTGTGTGTTGTTATGATTTCAGGTTGTTTTCATTACATTGCACATCTTGATAAATATTACATGGATTTTGCAGCATCCCACGAAGCATGCTGATACCCGGGGTCACACAGTCTTGGTCTCTTTAGGAGTGAAAAGTCTCTTATTGTCACCACATATCACCCAGATTTCCAGCACTGAATGAAACGGTACAATGTGCTTATCCCCTCAGGATTTACTAGCACACTCTGCAAAGTGCTGTAAAGCTTATTAATTTACTCTGATTTGGGTAAATGTTATTGATATTCAGTACTGAGCCTTGTAAGATATCTTCTTGAATTTCATAAATGTTTCCGGAATCATAAAAGATAGTTAAAACAAAACTAAAAATTTTTATGTTAGGTTTATGATTGTGTTTTACAAAAACACAATCTCAAAATCTACTATCTTCAAGTTTTCCAATTATCCATCTCTCCACTACCAAAATATCCCCCAAATTGCAAACATATACTGACTGACTTATAGCGTACATTATATGCATACACAGTCCTGTATATTTATGCTAATGAAAGAGAGAAAAAAAAGACTGTTCTCTGGTTCTATATATTGTTTCATTTCATCTCTTTGCAATCTAAGTGGAGAAAGAAGACTGAAGAACATGATGGCGTGGTACATTTAGTATGTACAATTGAAACAATTTTCTTGTAACTTAAATGGATCCACAAAACTCCTTTGAGAAGAAGAAAAATGAAGTTGAAGTTGACTGAAATCAATAGATTGATTTTAATTCAACCTGTTCCTAACACTTGAGTGGATGATTACTTAAAGACCAATCGGAGTTATACTGACATTTCTAAAACAAATAAAAAGTAACCATGGGTCCCAAAATATTTCTAGTAAACGCTTGTGAAAATATTTATTAGAAAAAAAGGAGAAGCAAGTGGAAGGATATCATTTGATGCACTCCACTAAAACTTTTCCAGGAAAGGATCTTTGCTTAACAATTAGATGTCAAAAAATGCACAATCTTAACCTGAGTATGGTCATGGCAGAATTGTGTTGACTTGCCAGATGTTTCCACATCTGTGGTACATCTGTTTAAACAACTTTATTGGAGGGGATGCAAAGAATAATACTCCCATAAAATATAAATTCTGTTCTAGATAGATGCTCTGTCATCAAAGGAATTTAATATTCTAATATATTGAAAATCCTAATTCAATGTTTCTGTGAAGGATTTATTTTAAAGACAATGTCCATCCTCTTTTTACATCAAAATGAGATTATGTTTTACAAACTTATTAACAAGTAGATTATTTATAATTTATATATATACACACACACACATATATATATATTATGAACTGAGTGAAGCAAAGGCTGTTAGAACTCTGGGATGTCAGTTTTTCTCTGGGTTTGAAGTGACATAGAATTTTAGGTAATTATACACTTTGTCATTTCATGGGAGAGGTAGATATTAAGGAGTACAGAAATGAAGATTTATGCTGGAAATCTCTATGAACATCAATTTCCGCAATCTAGCTCTTTATCTCTTTTGAAAATTAATGTAAATCCTCTTTCTAGTGAGATGCAAAACATTTGCTTTTCATTAGTCAGAAACCCATTTATTTCTCAAAATATCATACTCAATATATAAAGTCCAAATAAATAGTTTTTACATCTTAAGAGTAGGGGCGTGAAATTTGTATTCAGTCTATATCTGTGCAAGTATTATTGTTCACGTGTTAACTGATAAATAGTGCATTAAAGCTCTGCAGACTGGATACATAAAGTTTAATAGAATATGAACCATTTGAATATTTTGGCTGCTTCCTGAAAATCTGCATCACATCCATCTTTCAGTCAATTAGTATATCATTTTCTAGATGTCCTATGAAGATCATCATTTAATTAATACTATACTCAATCTTTATGGTGCCTATTGGCTTATAATCAGAATGTATTTTGCATTCTTATCATTGTTTCCTTTCTTTCAAAAAAGAGAGCTTTAATTTTCACCACTAGAGACAGCAACATAGTACACAATTTCCAAGATAAACTGACTGACAATAATATTCCATGTTTTTTTGATCCTAGAAGAAATTTATTTTTATTCTCCCTACCTTAATTAATTTAATGTGTATTTATTCAAGAAATATGTAAGTGAAAATATTTCAACTAGTATATTGTGACCACAGCAAACCATATTCTTTTGATTTACATTAGCATTTGCTAAGTTAAATTGTTTGGAACTAGCATCTATACATAGCAGCCACAACCACTTCTTTCTCTTGTTAAAACAAAAAACTAATTCTGCATTTTTTCCCACTTTTGACTCATATAGTAACAATGATGCAAACTTGATAAGGAATTCCTGAAATGACCTGGAAACTTTTGCTTCCAGGCTTGTAACTTTGCGCCCAGTTTCAAACTATTGGTTTTATGTAGTTCTTGGAATAACTTCTTTTAAAATTCTGATAATTATTACTTAGATTGTTTCAATATTGCTTTCTTTGTTTAGTTCTTTTGTCTCCAAACAGTCCAGGGATTTAGTATTTTTGGAATCCTCCTACTTCTGTGAATTTTAATACTTATTTTTTCCCTAATTTATTTATAAAGGTTACCTTTATGTATTCCATTAATCTTTATGCCACTCGATCCATTCTCTATAGTTACTAATTCTGCTATGTTATCTAATTTTTATTCCTTGTCATCTATTCTCACCATGCATTCTTTGACTAGGGCCAATATAGAAGGTGGAACAAGACATAGATAGTATATAGCTATAGTAATATTATTACATTATATTATATTACATCATATTATATATGGTTTAACACGTAAGAACAATCTTTAATGGCTGTAGGGCATATGCATTATAGTTGTGGAAAATGTGTCTTGCTTCAGAAAAATTGTACAGAAAATTGGATAAACATAAAGATTCCCTCTTTACTACTTCTAGTGAACATTTTATTGAAAAAATATTAGTCAAATATGATGACTAGAAAGTTAAAATACCAATAATACATGTTGTGTGTTTGTGTATAATCCTAAATAATCTACAGATTGACTTTTATGTGAAAAGCAAAGCTATGAAACTTTAAAATGTTATACAGAAATATTTTTAAGATGTCAGAATTAGGGAAAGATTTTATAACCATACTGATACACTGAAATTTCTTAAAAAGAGACCATCCCGAGAGTAAAAACACAAGTCATATAGGGGAAAAATATATTGGCAACACATTTTACCAAGAAAAGATATATACAAATATATAAGATCTCCCACCAGTGGACTACCACCCAAAGGGAAAAAAAAATGACAATGTAATAGAGCACATAGAGTCAGAAATTCCAAAAATAAAAACATGTAAATATATGTATATAATCATTTCTAAATACATTCAGAAATGAAAAACAATGAAGTAAAGACAAATGGAAGGAGTTATAGAAAATAATGACTAATGCATTTCCTTTGTAAAACAGTAGAAATCAAGCATTATCTAGAAGACTATCCATACTTGTTTTTGCTTTTTTATTTTACTGATCTTACTGTGTAAGAAATTCTTAGATAATCCAGTGGAGAAGAAATGCAATATAATTGGAGCATTACTAAGTGGTGACATTATAGCTGGCTCCCCTTCCTAGATTTCCTTTGAAATCACATTATCATCAATGGTTTTTATTGAAGTAATATTGTATTAAAGCATTTTATAAGTTCAGGTGCACATCACTGAAAATTAACATGTGTATATGCTACACCAAGTTCATAAAAGTACAATTTATCCTTCTCTATGTAATGGTTCTTTTTTTTACCTACCTCTCTTACCTCTTCCTACTATTAACCACTCACTAATTGGTCTTATAGTCCAAACATTTATTTTTGTCTTGTTTAGTTCATCTGTTTCTTATTTTGTTCCATGTACCACATGAGTGAAATCCGTGGTTCATTTTAAAATGCATTGCCCTTTTATACATTGTGAAATTCTTCAGCCTGTTTATGTATGCATTAAATATGCCTGCATTCTTTAACTGTCTCTTCATCTTACAGAATCATTCAGGCACTTTGATGCAGTGCCATTGACTTGTAAATATACATTCTGATGTACATATTATGTATTAAAATATTGCTACATCTCCAACCATTTTATAGAAGTGTTGTTATGAACTGGTGTTTGAGGTGACTGTGTTCCCTTAAAATTCATAGGTTGAAGTGCTAACTCCAAGATGATGGCATTTGGAGCTGGGGTTACTAGGTTTAAAGGAGATGGGAAAACATGATTGGGATCATGTATTTTTTAAGAAGACAAAGGTAGCTTTTTCAGTCATTGGTGGATATATTGAGAAGGTGGCAGTCTGCAAGCCAGGGGAAGAGCCCTCACTAAGAATTGATTCTGTGGGCCCCATGATCTTGGACTTCCAGGCCTCCAGAACTTTAATAGAAGAGTGTCTGTTGTTTAATCCACCGAGCCTCTGGTATTTTATTATAGCAGCCTAAGTTAAGGCAGATGTCAATTTAAAAATCTTCCTAAATTTAAAATTCTTTTATATCTAGAGAATCTGCCTTCCTAATTATTTTGAACTACAATTATACCTTTCTCCTTTGAGGGAGATGCAATTTACATTTTCTTTTTGTAATATAACAATTCATTTAACAGTTTTTTTTTTTAAGATTTTATTTATTTATACAAACAGCTGGGGTACAGGCCAGAGGTGTGGAGCAGCGGTGAAAGGCCCCACCAGAGACAGAGCGGGGAGCAGAACAGGCAGATCAGAAATACACTGCAGAGGGGAGCAGCGGGCAAGGCAGGAGAGGTCTGCCGCACCATGTGGGATTCTCCCCGGCTCGGCCTTGAACTCGCATCGCCGCTGCCGACAGCTCCATCGCTGCTGCGCCACCAGGGAGGCCCTAGCAGTTTTTATATGCAATATTCTGCTGCCATGTGGTAAGTTACTTAGTAAGTCAATTATATTCCCCAAATTATTACATTCTTGTACAGAAACATTTTCTTTTTTGTGTTGTAAATGTATTCTGTTCTTCATCTAATAGTCTATATTCTTTTCACATGTTTAACATCCATTTCAGGTGTAACTATTCTATCTCTATTAAAGGTTAAAGTAACTTATTCTGGCCTAAGTCATATATATTCATTAAATGCCAAACAATGCAGAGATGTTAAAAACTCCAATTTATATTCACTAATACCAAGTATATTATAATTGGTTGCCTGCAGTCCCTAATTTTAAAACAAAACACAAATAAGAAAGCATAACATGTTTTAGTGATGAAATATATTTTAGATTTTTTAAATGTATGATTTCATCTTTATGTGGAATTTAAAAAGCTGATCTGACAGAAACAGAGAAGGGTAGTTGCCGGAAAATGGGAAGCAGTTGGTTGAAAGATAAAAGCTTTCATTTATAGGATGAGTAAGTTCTGCAACTCTAATTACAGCAGGTGATTATCATTAATAATGCTGTATTCTATCCTTGAAATTTCCTAACAGAGTAGATCTTAAGTTGTGTTTTTTTTTTTAATTGAAGTACCATTGGTTTACATCCTTGTTAGTGTTTTGGAAGTATAGGATTTCTCTACTGAGGTGTAGTCACTGTAGAACATCCACACCCAAAGCACCCATACTCCTCCACCATAGTCCACTGTGCTCTCCCTCCAACCTGTTCTCATGCCTCTCCCACTCCTCCCCCTCTGAATGCCTCATTTCTACTATGTGTTAAGTAACTGAGAATGTGTTCAGAAAAGAGCTCTGCGTATTTTAGTAATGGTTTCTTTCCCATGTGGTACATAATCAGTAACTGATAAAAAAATTGAAAATGCATTTTTCTCATGATTATTAAAACATTTTGCTGTTAATTATTATATGAGATTTTTCAATTAATTATTATATGAGGCTTTTCAATTCTTAATTTAGAAATGAATGTCATATTCATTTCTTACTTTCAACATGAGTGACTTCTCAATTTCTGTATAATACTAGAGTCCCATCTATCTGGGTTCAATTCATAATCAATTAATTACATGATTTAACTTAAAAAGAATAGTATGCAACTAAATATATACTTACAAAATAACTGGAAAGAATGGAAAAGTCAAAGTGGTAAAATCAGGTCTCACACTAACTTCAAAATTAAAGCAGAAGGATTTGATACTTTCCGATGCTACTTTCAGCCTACTACTGCCTTCAAAAAAAGGAAGTGGTTTCTTTTCAGCTTTCCGCATTTCCTATGAAAACATCTTATTGGTACAACCTAAACTGTACATGCAAACTTAGAAGTAAAAATTCTTCAAATAGTCATGGACATTTAGCCCCTAATACTGAGGAAATCATATACAGGTTGGAAAGGTGCTAAATACCAATAGAAATGTCCAGCACATCCCTAAGCAAATGTGAATTATTACAGGATAAAATGTGGGCATGAGTCATACAATTCTGTATAAGAACTGACTTACCATAGTGATTTCTTTATAAAATCAAGTTTATTGGTTAAAATAAAGACCAGGGTTTGAGAATCTGCCTTTTCTTATCTCTCTTACCTTTACCTCCCAATACGACTATATAACTCACACATCCACTCTGAAAAACATTCAAGTCTTGTAGGAAACAATTCATAAAATTATTCTAAGGCATTTTGCTGGCACTGAATGAAATCAAACTTCTAGTGCATAAAATGTATGTTCTAAGATTTTAATGAAAAATGCATGTGTAGACAGAAAACCAATTTGCTTCTTTCTGTGACTGATTTTTAGTGATGAAAAATAATGGAAGGCTTATTCATTCTTTTGTTAAAAGTACTAGCTGCCTTTAGTGAAAAATATTCCTGTATGTGTCAGCAAGAGATGTTATTAGGCATTCCCTTTATTTCCACACAATTTATTTTAAATATCATAGTTTTAAAATACATGATGTAAAAAAAAAAGTCCTATCTTTTGGCACAAAAGTAACATTTGTTGGCTATTGAATTGAACATTTTTGGCTCTTATATTCTGTTTTCATATTATTAAGCAACCACACAACTAAAAACTCAGGCAAAGCCACCACACAAGAGGAACTCTGGGCTTGATAAATATAACCAGCTGCCCCCAAACCACTAGCTCTTTTCTTTTCTTGGCACTGAGCCGTCTGTGGAAATGCATACTCTGAGACATCATTCCTACACACTCAAACATATAAAAAGGAATTGTCCCCTTATTTTCCTAGATATTTTTCAGTTTGAACTTGGAAATTCATAATGAACAAAGAAAGTTCAAACTGTCTACATGAGGGCTGCATAAAAATATAAAATGTGACAGAAATGCAGGGTCATCGTGTTACTCATTCCTTGAGTTCACAACATTATACTTTATTTGATTCCTTTTCTCCTCTTCCATAGTCAGAATTAATGATTCCTAATACTTTTATCTATAAGTATCTTTCTCACTTTATCCTTACTTTCTATTCTGTAAATACAAATTCCAGACCAGCACACACTAGTATGTATTTTTTATAAACTAACTTTTATTCTGGCACCCACATAGTGGTGTAGGGTATATGACCCTTTGTCCTCTATTTAATTCTGACAGTAATTAGGGGATTTCCTACATTTACTCAGAGATATCTCTTAAAGTGTTCTTAGGCCTATGAAATTATAAAACTCCAGGAAAAGTTTAACTAACACCAGGATGACATCCACTGCTAAGTATAATGACTAACACACAGCAATAACCACTCAGTAAGTGCACATTAGTTGAATGAATCTGGTGTCTAAGACCATTGTCAGCAGCAGTTTGGGAGGAACAGTTTTAAAGTCATTCCCTGTAGATCAGGTTCACAGCACCAAGGAAGATAAAAATGTTGAAGAGATCTTATTGAAGAAAAAAAATCAGGAACTCATCTTAAATGTTTTAAATAAATTGACTATTTTATTTGACATAACATTGGATGTATGAAAATGTAGCCTATATTCAAATAGCTTTAAATTTATCACTGCTGTAAAATTGAAAAAAACAGGAAAAAACTCTAGGAAGATGTTCCCCATTAGTCTGATATCAAACTAAACTTTAAAATTATTTATTTTGTCATGTAATATCTATAATTCCCCCTTAGACTGGATCAGATATCATATATATTGTTTGTCCCTGCAAATACAGTTCCTAAAACATAGTACCCATTCAATAAATATTTGTTGAATGAAACAATGAAGGGAAAGTGCTATTATATAACTAACTGGTTTCAGCCTAGAATGTCTTCTGTATATTAAAAGGCTAGAAGCATTATGACCATTCTAAACCTTCTGCTACTTAAGGCATGCGTTGTTTTCAAACCAAATGTGGGCAAAATAGTATCTGGAAGTTATGATTAATTTGGGTATACACATGACCTCAATTTATAGGGTTTTTCAAACACCATCAAAGTGTGTTTCCTCATCAATTGCTTGAATTGAGGGTATAATTTTCATAACAAAGAAAAATGGTAAGGAAGAAATGTGTTCATTTAATGGAATTAGAATTATCTTCCACTCAAAGCCACTTGACAACTCTAATGTCACAGGACAGTTTGTGCTGATTTTGACATGGTTAAGAGGCGGTATGACGAAAGTATGAGGTAAACATTCCATGAAGATATAGATATAAATGAAAAGAGTAGTCATATTAGAAAATTTTCTTAGTAACAGTGTAAGATAGACAGTCACTAAAAGTGTCATGTTTCACAGAGATACAAAATGGAAATAGAAAAGAAGGAAGACTAGGGATAAAGAGTTCCATAGAAATACATAGATAAACATCTATGTTTGGTCATGAAGTGTGAATATCTATGTGTCACATCTTAGCACCCACTAAAGACCATATTCTATGGAAAGGCTCTGAACATCTGAGTAGACAGAGTGGCTACTGGTTGACATGAGCCAGTCCTAATGTGGCCAATGCTTAAACTATTGGAACAACTATGGTGGAAGGGATAGTTACTATTCCTGGAACCAACTTTATGAGTTCACTCTCTCCAAGACTTCCCTAGCTGAAAATGTAACTATAAGTAGAATAAATCTGGACTATTTCCTTAATATTGCACTATCCATGGAAGATATTATGCAATTGGTTACACTGAACCTTTTCTCCTTAGAAGACGCAGAAATTCATTTTGACTGGAATTACTCATATTTTGGTATATAATTGTTCCTTTCTTGCTTGCAAATTCTTAGCTTGCTCGAGGACAATGGGCCGTTTTTTTTTTTTTTTTTAAGATTTATTTATACAAGCTGGGGTACAGGCCAGAGGCGTGGGGCGGTGAGAGGGCTCACCAGAGACAGAGTGGGGTGCAGAACAGGCAGAGCAGAAATACACTGCTGAGGGGAGCAGCCAGCGAGGCAGGAGAGGTCTGCCGCACCATGTGGGATCCTCCCTGGCTGGGCTTCGAACTCGCATTGCGAGTTTGCCGACAGCTCCACAGCGCAGTGCTCAACCGCTGCGCCACCAGGGAGGCCCTGGGCCGGCTTTTGAACTACTTTCTAAGTTATTTAATCTGTTGATACGGTATCCCATTCAATATCAGATCAGATCATGGGTTCTACTTAGCAACAGAAACAATGCTATTGGTACACACACACACACACATACACACACACACGTTCTTTGATCTTTGATTAATTACAAACCCTACCATTCTGAAACTGCCAACCTGATAGACAAATAGAGTAACTATTTGAAAGCATATCTGGGATTTCAGTTTGGAAATGACAATTTGTGCAGATGGAGCACCATCCTGTACAAAATAATATATACTCTAAATTGATTAATACATTTTCATGTGGTGCCCCAAGGGTAGAATAATGGACCTAGCAACCAAGGGTTGGAAGTGTAATGGACCTACTTAATTAACAGTGATCTAATTAGAGGACTTGGTTTTTCTGTACCTATAACTTAGACTCTTTGTGTTTAGAATTCCTTGTCTTCAGAGGTAAAACATTTCCCACCAGAACAAGAGCTCTACTTAACTTTAGGTTATCACTGCTGCTTGTCACTTCAGCTTCCTTGTGTTACGAGACTACCAGGAAAGAAATGGAGTCACCATCTGACAGTGGTAATTGACCACAATTATCAGTTTCAATTGCATTATCCTATTACCAGCCAGAGGCAAGCAAGTCTGACTAATATTACCTCCTTTATTGCCATATAATTTAATACCTATATGTGCATACCTGAATGAACTTCCTACATGCAATTTTCATCTAAGCCTATTTTCTTATTTTTCTTGGGCAATCTACTTTAAGACAAAATTATTTGGTGCATTGGTAGAGCATGCTATTATAGATAGATGATAGATAGATAGATAGATAAGTAGATAGATAGATAGATAGATAGATAGATAATTGGCAAATAGAATGATGAACAGATACAGTAAATAAGTTGAATATATGAATAAGTGAAAAATAGTAATAGCAAATATTTATTAAAGACTGAGTAAGTACCAGGCACTGTTCTCAATTCTTTCTACTACTACAATCTTATAAAACTGCATTTATTATTTTTTCTATTGTAAATAAAAGTTAAAGTTTAGTAAAACTTAATAGCTTGCTCAGTGTTATACATAAGTTACAAAAGAATGTTACCTCCGTTCAGCATTGCATTCCTACCTTTCCTAATAATGATGACGGATTTGAAGACAGCTTTTTCAACATTCTCTTTCAGAAAATCAAAATGGAGAAAATTAAACAATAGTGTTATTTAATACAAGGCCATCTCTAATGGTAGAAAGGGAATATTTCTCAGCATACTTCTGCTTGTTTTACCCTCTACCTGACTTCAGTCTCCTACTACCCCATTACTCCCCTGGACTTCTTCCTAGAGAAAGTCATTGCAGTGGGCTCCACCCCTTACTTAGTATATAAGCCATTTTAATAGGAAATCATCTAAGGCTTGGACCAAAGATTCCTCTTTGGTCTTATTAAATGTATTAAATGTAAATGCAGAGAAACAAAGCAATAACGCCTCTAGTCACTGCATATTCCCAGGGCTACTGAGTAGCAGTAGACTCCAGGTAGCAGCCAACAATTTTAGGTATTCTCGGATACCTGGGGTCCAGCCAAAAGATGACTTCACTTCTCCCTCTTTCCTTGTTAGTAATTCACAGAAGAACCATATCATATGGTCAAATCACCCTGTGTTTAAGTACTCAGTTCTGCTCTAGCAAATGCTGTTAAAATATAGACTTCACAGAAATACTTTCTTAATCAACCATGAAGAGAATTGAGATCATTGCTTTTGAGTTGGTAAAGACATGACCTCTCATCCTGAAATGAATTTCCACTACAGAGAGAATGAGACAAATAAAGGCCTTAGGAATTACTCCACAGTAGCAGACAAAGACATTCAGGAATAACCTTGATCACAAGCTAATATGTTGCATATTTGATTTAATAATAACCTATTCTGATCACCTAGTAAGTTTCTTGTTTTAAGGTTGGTTCTTTGTTATTGACCTATTTAAGAAATAATGTCTAATTGAAATAATAACATCAAACTGAAGATTGTAAGAACAGAAGAGTAAGACCTAAAAATAGAGACCTCACAAATGGCTGAGAGCTGGGAAAACTTTCATCCTCAAATAATAAACACTTGAGCTGCCTTTGACTTCTTTTCCATTGAGACATAACATCAACAGAATCTCAAGTCTTGGTCACTGTGCAGTAACTTAGTAAATATTTTAAAATCATCTCTAATATAAATTATAGAATAATTACCAGTTATTCACACCTACTTTTGTCATTTTTCACTTCTATTTCCCATAATTTTGTGATTCCCATCCAAACGCCCCTGATTGCCTTCTCTAATTCTGTATGTTTAGCAGTTTTAGATATTTTTTTACCCTTCTAAGAAATATTGTTCATTTCTTAAAAGATACATTTTGCTTTATTTATTAGATTATCTGCCCTTATATTTTATACATTTGCATACTACTACTCATTCAAATTTTGAAAGAATTATAATTTTCATAATTACGCTATCTGCTCAGACTACTTTTTAATACATTGACATAATTCATATTTATTGAATATATGGATCCAATCAATTTGACAATAATCTTGTGTTATAACAGTGGTCTACTGATTGGTGCAAGAATATGCATGAAACTAATTTACATTAATTAATCACAGATTCATTAAAAACTAATGGTTATGCATATGTTAATATAAACAGTACTAGTCTGTGATGATTTTTAGCAGGACGTTTATATAAATGGTTCTGTATATCTGTTTCTAAAGAATTAAATGTGACAATTTAAAGGTAAATTCGATTCAATTGGTAGTTCATTTATTAGTAAGATTAAAAATTCATATGAAGCTCTCTATATAATGAAAATCTAATTTCTTTTCCACAGCTTATTTTGTAACGATGACACAAATAATTTAAGAGCAATAGAGTCACTGGTTATATAGATTATGGTGTACATGTGATATATTTATAAAAGGAAAGGAACAAGCTTTTAAAAAATGATGGTAGGAAATTTAGCTTTTATGTTCATTTTTGTCATGAAATATATTTTTCAACCAAAGCATTTAGTAGTTAATATATTAAACTATGAAAATTTATCAGATGGTAATACATTTTTGACCTCTCTGTAGCTCTGAGGAAAATTAATGAAGAGTATACATATAAAATGTAATCTGCATTTTGGAATAGCTACAGACTATGTAAGTTAATCATTCATCACCATAGTACTTTCATCTAAAATATAATAACTGCAAAAGCCTCAAATCTTCAATGTTAGTGAATTGTTCAAGAGTTGTAAACACAGTATCTGAAATAATAAGACTCCATTCTTCTCCAGAGTAGTGGTGTAATACTTTCTATAGTGATAGAATATGTTCTATTAAGAGAAAAACAAACATGGATTTAGTTTTGTGACACTGTGGCCCCTTAGTACGTATTTTCCAATGAATATTTAGAAAACAAAACTTCATTTTAAGAAATCTATCATGATGGTGGTTCTCAATTTGGAGTGTGCATCAGGATCAACTTTTTTTCTTCAAATACACAGTTCTAGGCCCAATTCCTTGCATTTCTGATTCAGTAGGTATGTGGTGGAGGTCCAGAATTTCCATTTTAGTAAATTTTTGGTGATGTTGATTTTTCTGATTACAGTGCCATACTATAATCACTTTGTGAGAAAATCACTATCTCACAAAAATATGATTTGCACATAAGAAAAAATAAAATTAGCATATTTGTTTTGTTTTAGCACTTCCAACAGCTAGATAAACCAAAAGTCAAAATTCCATTTTTTTTAAAATTTGGAAACTTGTTTTAGTAATTCTGGAAGCAAAATCAATGATACCTACATTATAACCAGTGTCATATTTTTTGATCATCCCTAATACTTTATTAGATACAACTAGAACTGTGCTCTGCTAGATGGGTTCCAGAGAAGGGGTCGCCATTCACCAACTCCCAGGTGGGAACATGAGACCATGGGTTTACCTCTCCGTCCCCCAAGGAGAAAAAATGTGAGCTTGAAAGGGTAGATCTGTCCTTTCCCGAGTCAGCACACGGTCCCCAGGAGGTGACAGAGATAGGGGCTAGGAACCAAAGCTTGCCATCCACATACTAGCCTAGTTGTGTTTGGAGTATTCCTTACTGCTGTCCACACTGGGCTTGACTGTATTGGTGCCTGGCTTCCTATCAGCGGGACAGACTTAGCTCACTCATCAGTGTACTAGAAGTCTGGAGCAGTCACAGGGCTTCATCCACAGAATGCCCTACATGCAAATTGCTAACGGTGATCTGTCAAAAGACACCCTTGCTGTTTGAAGCTAAAGAGGTCCCTATAGCTGATGCCCTCATCTTTTAGCACACCATACACATGGGACAAGCTCTGGCACATTAGCCAGCAGAGGGATGTTCAAGGGGCAAAGGCCTTCTCCTTCCAGGGATGTTAACCTCCCTTCTTCCTAGGATGTTGATGCCAGCCTGGTAAGTGAACTTAGAGTTTACAGACACCCCACATCCCCTTCCCAGAACGTCACAGCCTAGTTTGCGGAAGACCTCTGAAAGCAAGGATCTCTGTAGGGGAAAAAAGTGAAGTCCAGTGGATAGAAAAAGAGCACCATTTTCCTCGGTAATCGGAAAGTTTCACCTTCTTGGAGGCACTAAGGCACTTATCCGTCACCACGGTGGCCTGAAGTCTGGTGTGCTTTCCAAAGTCACGTCATGACAGGCCAGGACTGAAAGAGGCTTGTGCAAGGCCAAGGGGTGTGGACCAGTGGCAGCACAGACTCGCGTTCTCAGCAAGCAGTGTCAGATTTTTTAATTAAATAAGCTAGTGAAATGGATATTATTTGAGGAGAATGTAATAGAGATCCTTACTATAACAATAAGTTTATCTCCACTACACACCCACATCTGTCTAGCAAAAATATATATTCTGGTTTTCATTTTTCCAGTACATACAAATGGTTGAAGTGTAAAAAAAAATTAACTATTAAATAGCTAGGATAAAAAAATATTTCACAAAGACTTAATTCTTAGTAGATGAAATTATTTTAAAAGTCACTACTATATGATTATTAAGATGAATGTTAGAGGTACATGTAACATATTATCAAATATAAATATAAAATCAAAATGATGAGATTAAGGGACATAAAGTGCCAACTTATTTCAAAACAAAGTTTCTTCGCTTCTGTGCCCTTTTTTTGCTGTGGTAACATTGGTTTACTGCATTGTACAGGTGTCGCATCTCAACAAGTGTATATGCCATACCACACACACTACCAAAGGTCTAATTACCATCTACCACCATCCAATGAATCCCCTTTATGTACAAGATTATCACTCAGAATTGAAGGAATAATAAATAGATTAGCATGAAAGAATTCATTTTGTGAGGTAATAAACCTGAATATTCCTAGGAAATAAAACATTGTTTCATCCAACTCTAGAAATAATGAAAAATTCATGGACCAAAGACATATTTAATCAATCAAACCTATACAGCATTTGCCAAATATACAGTACATTTAGATTGTGTAGACATTCACTTTCAAATATTTAAAATGCTGTTACATTTTTAGGTATCTGGGTTATTAAGATTGTTTATGGAAATTACACCAATGTTCTTAACAATTTCATGGAAGCATTTAAATGTGTATGGTTTATGCTTCCCCAAATATTACCTATAACTATATTAATTACTAATGCATTTTCCTCTAGAAAAAAAACGAGAAAATTCTTGACTTTATAATTCAAATATAGATTCTAATGGATAAGAAAGCAAGCTAGAAAACAACATTTTGCAGAAAACACTCATTAGTTTTTCCTAAAAATAATTTATCTTTTTTACAAACATTATATCTAGTTATTATAAAGAGTTTTAAATACCTTAAGATCAACAAGAAAGTGCTACAATCAAATAGTAAGGAGACGTTATGAGACGTTTCTGAACACGGAGAGCCTAAAGCAGAGATGTTGTGAATTGCATGTTGCTTTGTAAAGACTGGCAATTGGTAGGCACAACCTCATTGAATACTGCTGGTTGCCAGGAGGATGGAGATGAACTGAAAATGAGTGAAATATAAATCCCATGGATAGAACAATCATGTCATTCAATCCGACTCCTTTAGAAATAGTTTACCTATCACTCCTGTTCAATTATAAAAAGGTCATGAAAAGGGTGAGAAGGGCTAGAGAGAAGATTAGATGTGTACAACACACAAGCACACACACACACACACACACGAGCACACATGCACACACAGAACCTGGGACTTTCCAGGAACAATGCTAACTGAAACAAGTTGTTTCATGTTTATGCATAATTAAAGACAGAAAATCTAGAGAGAATAAACTGAAAGTCAAAGCTCTTCTGCAAAGCAACATCAAATCCAGCTTTTAAAAGTCAAGCCTAAGTCCACTTACAATGAAAGCCCTAACAACTGTCATAGGTTGTTTAAAGGCTGGTTTCCTGAGTAAGTCCTAGCAGAACAAAAGAGGACAGTTGTGTTGTAACAGAACTGGGTATACAACAGAGAGGATAAGTTTGAAATACTACATAAGGTTCCTGACCAAAACAAGCTCTCATTCTGTTGGTTTATATATCCAAGAAAAACCAGATTTGTTTTGAGAGCACTAGAAAGCAAATCACGGCTGCTTTGAGCATATGTTTTAAGTTTAATAATAAAGATTGTTCCAAATTGTTGTTTCTTTGTCTGGTAACTATTATAAACTAGTTATGTAAGTTTAAAAACTTAAAAATTTCCAATAAATTATTTTAGTTTGCCTAAAAGTGTTATTTTTTTTTTAGATTATAGGAGACCAGTAACTAAAACTTGAGGTATAAAACTGAGATAACTTGACCAGCTTCTCTAACTACAGATACTATTTCAAATTAAAAATAGACATGATGTGAAAAATTAAAAGCAAAGAAATAAATGTTGAGTGATTGAGAATTAGTTATGAGATAAGCTGCTAAGAGATATTCCAAGAAATACTGCTTCTCTGATATTATTAGTTAACAGGGAATAATAGTATCACCTGAAGTTAAACACAAATCTTCTCAGAGCCCTCAATTTCTCTAAAAACTGAAAAATAAAATCTAAAAATGGGATAATGCATAGTGTCTTTCTAATACTTGAGAATGAATAGGCTTTTTCTTTTTCTGGGACCATTTAGAGGAAAACAGGTCAAATTAAATTAATATGTTTCCACTGCATCATAGGAATCCAAGTTAAAAAAAATGGATATACAGATAGATAAATTCAAACTATGAAAGAAGGGCATGAACATTAATTGTGTTTGACACGGTGACTTAGAAACTCACTATGATTTTCTACTTATCTGTAAATTGAACAGATTGCAATAAGTAATCAATAATGTTCCTTTTATCTTTACTATTCAATGACTTTATTTACCAAGTGATCAGGAAGAACTGAATGTATAATAAATTGCTGTTTCCATTTACATCCTTTTGATCTAGTTTTGTCAGTCCTCCAGGACTGATTTCTCACCAGACAAGAACACAGTATCTTTTTTTTTAAGATTTATTTTTTTATTTATTATGTAGAACAGGGGTGTAGGCCAGAGGTGTAGGGTGGTGAGAGGATTCACCAGAGACAGAGTAGGGAACAGAATAAATGAATCTACTGAAATAAATTGCTGAGGGGAACAGCAGGTGAGACAGGAGAGGTCTGCTGCGCCCTTTTTAGTTCCCCGGCCAGGAATCGAACTTAGGCCCATCAGTAGCTCTTTTTGATGTTATTTTATATTCAATGGAAATGTTACACATAATAATTGGGGAAAAATCATCAAATTTGTATGAAAAATTTAAAGTGCTTATCTCTTTAAAGTCTACCCCTTATCACTATTAGAGTACAATTTCCAATAAAAAGGGAGGTTCCATGTTCTCTGCTCCACCTAATGAAGAGTAGAGCCAAGAGGGGAGAGGTTGAAGAGACTGAGGGAAGACTTAGAGAGGAGACTCTCAGTGCAGAGTTGATTAACTTTGACTATAATATTTTAAAACTAATATTTTTAAAGCAAAAGAAAAATACCCTAAAATTGTAATTCTTTTGAAAAAAATCCTTAATATTCAAAGAATTCTCCTAAATAATGAAGAGATTAGCAGGAATATAGGGGAACCAAATACAAGAGTGACAATCAGCGAGAGAGGGGGGAGGATTGGGGCTCAGAACGGGGCAGAGAGGAGCACAGGGGACTATGGGGACAGTTCACGGGTGAATTGGTGGTGAGAAAACTACGGGGAATACACAGTAATGTAAAAGACAAATAAAAATAACAATTAAAAGAAATTTTAAAAAGAATGAATACTATTATATTTACCAAACTAATACATAGACATTATACAGAAAAAAAAACATAGTAGGATCTAGTAGTTTCCATTCTTTTACACGTCCCCCCAATTATTCTCCCAAAATACTGATTGATCTTATTTTTAGTGTCTTTATGCAACTATACTTTTAATCACATGACTATTCTGTTCTCCTTTTAATCATTAATTTTGAAATTTTTCTGTTGGTTTCTTGTAATGAAAAATCATGATCTATACTTAAGATCATAGCTCACATGACTGCATTTCCTCTAATTTCCAGAGCTCTCCTGTTCAGAAAGTCTGCAAGCTGTAATCCAAGACACCTGAGATCTTGTTGACATGGAGATGGGGGTGGGGTCTGATCAGGACATCCTTTACTGACTCAGTTTGCTCCTCATTGTTCCTGTATCAACTATTGTATGTCTTCCTGTTACTTTAAAAAATTGACAAGCTTAATCAATTTTATTCAATAAACATTTCTAGATCATGCCTCTCTTCTAGGATCTAGACATATACATAAATAAAATAGTATATATAAATGATATTTACTCATTTTCCTTAGGTGTCCTACTTTCTCAATTATAAATTTAGGTATTCTACTGACCCAATAACTCTCTGAGTTCTAGGCTGGCAAATAACCAAATAAACATAAGAGAGATTGATAAGATAAAAAGTCATAGTGAAATTTAATAATAGCATGTATTCTTCCTATATACATAGGTGAGACCCAGCACGACTTAGTAACTGACCCACACAATTTTAGATGGTATCTTAAATAGCTTAGCTAGGACAATGGAGGTTGGGGGAAGAAAGGGGAAATCAATTGGGGTTTCATATTAGGGTTTTATATTTATATCTCCATTAAAAAGAGATAAGGGAATTAGGTCTTCCTGAAAAAGACCCTTACAGAGAGAAGTTTAGATATGAACATAAAAAGCAGCATCCACCCAACCTTCAAACCCTTCCCATGAAATAAACCTCTTTCCAAAAACATGTCTGGGGGTGGCATAGTTTTGGTCCCCTATACTACCATCTGTTTGCTATCTCTTCTTGCTCTTTTCATTTTTTATTTGAATATGTATATTCTGACTTTTTGTGATTTAAAGTTTTACTGTTCTTCATTTTCTTCCTGTTTATTAATTCTTTTCCTGGCCTACTTCTTGTTCATCTTCAGTGAGCCCAATATCCCCCTTTTTTAAGTCCCCTTAATACCCTCATAATGCTAACTGTGATATCTAAATTCTGTAGCCTAATTCAATCCAATATCCATTTCTTTATTCCTATTCTAGAACTGTTGTGAAAAAGAGAAAATTGAATTTGAAACAGAAATAGTGAGTCACTGCCTCTCAAAAAGCTCTTTTTCCTTTACTTCCTTTACTTTCACATACCTTTTACTCACGTCTTCCTTTAACCTAAGAAACCGATCAAGTCTCCTATATTCTTCAAAGCAGAGAAACAAGAAAAAAAAAATCGAAAACCTGTTCCCTGTTAACTGATGCCAAATCTATGCATTTTCTTGTACTTTCTTCTAAGCCAGGGTTTTTAAAAGCAGAGTCCAATTTTCTTTCTTTACTTCCTCCAGATGCTTTCACTAAAATCATAGCAATTCATCTTTCTCTGGTTAAAGAATTTTATTTTAAAGACTTATTATTCATGCATAGAAGAACTGGGTTATAGGTCAGAGGTGCAGGAGGTGAGAGGATTCACCAGAGAGAGTGGGGAGCAGAACAGGTGGGTTGACTGAAATACACTGCTGAGGGGAGCAGCAGGTGAAACAGGAGAGGTCTGCTGCGCCATGTGGGTCAGCTCCCTGGCCGGGAATCGAACTCAGGCCATAGCAGTTATAGCCTGAGACTTAATGCCTAGGCCACCAGGGAGGACCCCATGAATTTTAAAAAATATATCTAAAATGTCTCTGTTAGCTGCTTTTTCAAATGTTGGGAAGTAGAATTTGACTTTCAGTGATGACTGACCTGAATTTGGAATTTATATTATTGAACATTGTATACAGAAAGTTAAAGAACATAATCTGTTCTGCCAGATAGATAGTAAGTCATCAAACAACAAAAATAGTGATAAAAAATATGTCTCCCTTGGTATTGTCATTATTAAACTGTTAACAGATTTGTATCTTTATCTAATGTTTGGGCTGCACAGAAGAGAGGATAAGAAAAGGGCTCAGCATCGAGAGTTACAGAATTCAGTAGTAGGTCACAGTTGAGAGCAAAGCTTGAGACAGGTAAGGAAACCTATTGGACTAGACATGTACAACAGGTGTTAGGGAAAGAGATATCTGATTTAATCACCATGCATTATAATTCTCTTTCCCAAGGTTCAGCAATTTTCTTAACATTCAGTAAATGTTTGAACTGGGGTAGTGACGTCAGTGTCATATATACTGATATGATCCTAACTAATGGAGATGTTATGTACACTGACATTTTAATGACCTGACTAATGAAAAGGTCAGGGCAGTTGAGATAGAGCAACTAAAGTTATCAATTAAAATGCAATTATTTTTATGAAAACATGTATATACAGACATTTGAACAATAAGTACAGATAGAAATCTGACTGGGCAGATCAAAACTTGTAGGTGGTCCTGATACTATAGCTCTGAAAAGTAGTCTAAATAAAAGCACTGAATTTGGGGTAGTTTTCTAACTAAGGCTAAATGGTGAAATAGTTTTCAGACCCAAAAGAACACAAAAAAATAATAAAACTTATCTAACTTTCCCTTAGATAATACAAAGCCTTATATTTACATAAGATATTTATCAACAACCCTGAGTTGATAAGTGCAGGCTGGAAGCTAAGAACACAGAGAAAGAAGGGGCTACCCAGAGGTTAGACACCTTGAAATTACTGAATCCCTGGCATGGGACTCCTATTATAAATAAAGCCTTTTCTGTTTGTTTTAAATAGATGGGACCCTTACTCTGTCCATGGTCACTTTTACTATAATGTGCTTGCTTCTTTTGGTCTTTGGTGTTTGCCTCCTGAATTATTTGGTTCTCTTTGTCTCCAAAAGGCTGCCAAGTAATTGTAATTCAAGAGTGAAAACAAGTGGCGTGACAGCCCCATGACAACTAGTTATATATCAAATTAGATCGGGAAAGATTCTGCTCCTCTAAGGGCCCCAAACTTCCAGTCCTACTCAACATGAAGTAGTTCCAGAAGACAAACCTCTGCACACTGCTACTGCAGAATGAATAGCAGTATATAGAGGGGGGAATTGTCACCATCCTGGTAACCCTAAGTCCCTTGCCCTAAGTCCTGTTTTCCCTTGCTATGCTATTTTTTATCTTTTCTTGCAGACAGAACCAGAAAACCAGGCAAGATTGTTGAAACCAAGATAAAGATATGAGAAGAGGGTTTACCATGGTAAAAATCATGAAGTTGATCCAGTCCAGCCCAAATATGGAAGAAGTATTGTGAATGCAGGGTTCCAGGAAAAATACCTATTTCTCTGAGATCCAGACCCTTTTGTCTCTCCCCTTCCTAACTTTTTCCTGATGTAAGTACTCAGCCCTTTGAAGAAATGGCTTTGTGACAATATTCCACCACATCTTCAGGTTTGAGGCGTCTGATTAATGTGATTTCCTTCCAAGTCTTGTCTCTTGAGTTTGACTTAAAAGTGGGGAGTACCCAGATCCTCAGAAAGCTCCTATTGCGATTTGACATCTTTAATGGCATATGCCCATGGTCCTGAAGCCTCCAGAATTTGGGAAGAGCCTCTGCAGACACTGCCCTTGAGAAGTGGCAATGCTCTTCCCTGCAAATAAATGACTGTCAGGAGCTCTCTGGACCAGGTGGCATACACTGTGTGCCAGTCTCCTGAAAAAATGTGAAGAGATTCGTTACCTTCCCCTTTTGCTGTCCATTGGATCGTATGCTTACATTATTGTGATGTGGATTTTCCCCAATAAATTCATATTGTAGTTAAATGCACTTGGCTTGAGTTACAAGTAAAACCTTACTGATTTGTAGATGTTATCATTCTAGAAATCCCAAACTTGATTTAAAAAAAAAGTAGCCTTTCTCCACTGCCTTTTTTTTTTTATATACCAGCTTAGAAGAAGCTGCAACATTGCAGGGTAGAGTAGAAAATCGCAAAGAAGGAGATTGCCAGTATTCAGAGAAAACATTTAAAAATGTAGAGTAAGATCACTGCAGATTTAATATTACTACTTTGCAAGTTCAAAACTGTTTTCTATTTGACTTTTTACTAAAGGAAAGATGTTGACCCCCAAAGTTATAAACCTGCTTTTTTAATATCTAATTAATTCTTTAATGAATATCAGATATTAGCTTTCTTTTTAACATTTAACAATGTTGATTAAATGCTAAAGTTTCTCCTTATATTAAGCCAATTAACTTAGGTTTTGATTACTGTTAACAACAAATCTTTAGAGACAGATTAGTTTCTAGAATTAGAAAATTTCAAGTGAGACTGGAAATAATTCAGTCATAATAGATAGTGAGGAATAATATCCTTATATTCTATAAGAAATAAAATTATGTAATAGACCTATCATTTGCTTTTCATTTAGTAAATCTGAGTTTTACTGTGCTTTAAATACTGATACGGTAACACGCCATCACAGGTTGCCTGGGAAGGTTTCAGTTTAACACCAAAAGTCCCATGTCCTCATACACTTTTCGGTCCTGGATGTTCACCAGGATGTTTGGTCCCCCTACTCTTAAATAAGAAAAAGTTATTTTCCTTGTATTTTGACATAGTAGTGGTTCCCATGTCATTTCATATATTTATATTGTTACACAGCACTAATATGGCAGTCAGTAAATGTCAGCTGAGTTATTGTTATAATCTTAGTGAAATTACCTTTATCTATCAGGAATCTGGTAGTAGATGACATTAAATCCTCACACCACTACCATTACTGAGGTCATCGTTCCCTACCCCTCATCCTATTTGAAATCTTTGGAAGGTGTAATATTTTTATAGCCTACACTTTGGCCACATTTGATTGACTTCAGGTATTCCTGATATAAATTTGACATAGCTTTTTATTCCCCAGGACTTTAAACTTGGGGAACAAAAAAAGTGTAACTTCTTTTTAGGTAATATATTTGAACAGATGATGATGATATGAACCCACTAACTCAACTACAAAACACAAGAGGAAAAGATAATTTTCAAAAGAAAATGATGAATTTAATTTTGAATGCATTGAGTTTAAGATGTGTGTATAATAACTGTGAACCTGTTGAAGTCTATTAGGTGTAAAGGGGCACACAATAGTTAGAAAAATGGGAAACAAAAGTAGAATGGTATGGAAGTCAAGTGGTAAGAAGTAATGCTGTCTAGTTGAGTGTTATCACTTTTAGCAGCATAATTTTCTTTTTACATTATCTTCCAAGTCAAATTCCAACCATTTCAATGTAGGTTCCAATGAAGCCATAAATACACACTATGTAAAGATAAATATACAAATAGCCTTCTGTTTCTAAATTAGGTCCAGTTTTCCTGGGAGCATTTCAGCTCCATGCAATGGGAGGCGCAGATTTATTTGAAATGGTGCCGCTTCTGTTCACTGTTTGGGAAAACTGGCTGCATATGCTACTTCCAAGTAACTCATGTTAAGCAGTAATTTTATCTCCAGCCTTACACTGGAGGGATCTTTTAGAGGTCTCCAACTATTTCATTTAGAACATTGCCCTCTTGGGGCTGTCTAAGGAGAAGGTATGTAGACAACAGAGCTTTTGTTTTCACTCTGCCAAGCCAGGAATGTTGAGGTTAGAATACAATATCAGGGATAAAAACAGATATGGAAAGTAGAAAAATATGAAAGGAACATATAATTAAAAATAAAGGAAATATTTAAGAAATTGAAATAGATTTTAAGATGCAGACTATGTAGCATTGCTGCTGTCCAGCTTAATTGCATGTTGCTTTAAGATGGACAGAGATTTTCAGATTTTTATTTGCTTCAAGTAATCTACTTAAACTTCAAAGTACAACTTTAAGGACCCCAAATTTTGATTGCTTGCTTCAATTCGTTGTTGAAAATTGAGTATCAATTTACTTCCTCCCTAGCTTGAAGATTTGATAATATACTTCAAAGGTTCTCTATAAGTAATTTCATTTCTCTTTTAAGTTCAAAAGAGTGCTACTATACTTGATCTCTATAAATATTTCATAATCAGAAAATTCAAAGCAAAAATAGTTACAAAAATTGATTTAAAAAACCATAAAATAGTTATAAAATACAAATTAAGCAAAAAATGTGGTCTTTATTTTTATCTACAATCATATTTTGGAGGAAATTATAAAATTTTGCCTAGTTTCAATCTAAATATAGTTTGTTTGTTTTTAACTCAATGACTAGAGAGTCTTCTGTCACTGAAAGTACACAAAAACAGCTTATTTGTAAAACTTTTTCAGGATGGACAAGATTGAAAACTGGACAGATGCATGCAAAAGAATGAAACTAGACTAGTATCACTCACCATACACAAAAATCAATTTAAAATGGATAAAAGAGGGGCCTCTCTTGTGGCGCAGCGGTTAAGCGCTGCGCTGTAGAGCTGTCGGCAGCGGCGACACGAGTTCAACGCCTGGCCAGGGAGATTCCCACATAGCGCAGCAGACCTCTCCTGCCTCAACTGCTGCAACTAAAAAATGAAAACACCCTCCTAAATGGGGGAAAATATTTGCACACCACGCATATGACAAGAGACTCATAGCCAAGACCTACAAAGAACTCAAAACTCAACAAAAGAAAACAAATAACTCAATCAAAAAAATGGGCAGAAGAACTAAACAGACACTTCTTTAAAGAAGAAATGCAGACTACAAACAGGCAAATGAAAAAATTTCACCATCACATTATCAGGGAAATGCACAATGGACTACGGTGGTGAACCATGGTTGAATTTGGTGGCGTGTGCACTGTGCTGGCAATACGTGATGGTGGTGTCTTAATAGTACCTCAATTAAAAACAAATGAGTTAATAATAAAAAAGAACAAAGAAGAAAAGATTCTAAAACTGACAAATTCAAAAGAGGAAAAGTTCCTTGAAAAGATGTCATGGGAATTAGAGATAAAGAGAGCAAGTACTAAATCATAAAAAACTATGAAAAATAAGATTATGAAAGAACACAAAAAAGGAAATAGTTACACATTGCATGCTGGGGGAAAATACAATATTTTTTTTGTTACTATTGATCCTCTACAAAAGGAAAAACAATACGACCCTGTCAAAGAAAATAAAGCCCTGTTTTTCATACATCCCCTCATTTTCATCTAACCTTAGTGTTCCCACTATATTAACTATAATTTTAGGATTTCTTTTTTTTTTTAAAGATTTATTTATGCATACAAGCTGGGGTACAGGCCAGAGGTGTGGGTCTGCGAGAGGACTCACCAGAGACAGAGTGGGGAGCACAACAGGCAGATCGACAGAAATACACTACTGAGGGGAGCAGTGGTCGAGGCAGGAGACGTCTGCCATGACATGTGGGATTTTCCTCAGCTGAGTGTCGAACTTGGGTCGCTGCCGACAGCTCCACAGCGCAGCTCTTAACCGCTGCGCCACCAGGGAGGCCCTTCTTTATTTTTTTTTAACATGTTCTTCTTGGAAGGGGATGTATGAAAAATAGAAAATTCAATTGTTATGTTCAAAATTCCCATAAAACAGTATTCGAGCAACATCATTACAGTGTGACATTATTCTTCAAGAATTGCTTAGTAAAAACCTAAATTTTGATTTTTCCATTTTTTAAAAATCCAAAGGCCTAGAAAGACACAATGATAAGTAACAAAATGATCAAGAAGATAATAATGAGATCCTAAGAGTAAAAAGGAAAGATGTATTTTTTTTAGTCTAGGGGAAAAAAAAATCATTTCATAGAAATCAGGGACAATTTTGGTTGTAATAAATAAAGGTTGTTTCTCCTTTTAAAACAAACATTTAAATTAATTTGCTGGATTCTGGGTTCTTCTGGCTGAAGATGTTCAGAAAGAGACTAGTAAAATATTTTTAGAGTATGTCAGACATTTACCTGTCTAAAGGCAGGCAGCTTGAACAGAGATTTCTCAAGACCTATATAGGTCTATTATCTCATAATTCTATAATTTCATGGTAATTCAAATCACTTTGTTTTGTCAATATTCTCTATTTATGTGAATAGGCATCAACTGTATTTTGTTTCATTTATAAGAGCTCGAAAAGCACCTTCAGATAGAAATTTGTACATGATCTGATATATTTTCATGGTTTTGCAAGCATGAAAGATTTAAAAGACTGTACCCAAGTCTGTATTATTTACAAAGGGAAGGTATGAAACAGCATTCCATTAAAAAAAAGAAAAGAAAATGAGAAGAGAAAAGCAGTAAAATGCTAGTAAAACCTCTATTGCTTACAGTATTTTCACATCAAACACAAATCCAAACTTTGAGGATAGTGGTGGAGGATCGTGGACCTTTTCCAGGGACCACTATGAAAATTTCTTTTCTACAAATATGAATGAGATTGCAAAATATAACCAGAAACTTTCCCTTATTTTCACTAAGGGGAAGAGCGACAAAGTTTTGACAGTAAATATCTACCTTCGGTTTATTATGGTTTGAAATTTTCCTTATGTTTCTCATCAAAAACAAGTTGCAAACACAAAAGAGTATATTATCATTTACTAAAAGACTAACCCCGCATATGTCCATTTCCTTATTTATAAGATAGGGAAAAATAATATAATGTACTTCATCTATTTGTTGAGAGAATTATGAGTTAAATCCATTTGAAGGCTAGTTAAGTTCTTGATCACTGTTAATTTGATTATTATTAACTTTTTGTTAACTATAATTATTAAAGACTTTAAATGATCATTGCGTAATAAATTCATCAAACTAGGGGCCGCCCTGGTGGCGCAGCGGTTAAACGTGGCACTATGGAGCTGTTGGCAGCGGTAACGCGAGTTCGACGCTTGGCTGGGGAGATTCCCACATGGTGCTGTGGACCGCTCCTGCCTCCCCCACTGCTCACCTGAGCAGTGTATTTCCCATGGTCTACCTGTTCTGCTCCCCACTCTGTCTCTGGTGAACCCTCTTGTCACCCCACGCCTCTGGGGTGTACCCCACCTTGTATGCATAAATAAATCTTTAAAATAAAAATAAACATAAATTCATCGAATTAACCAAAAATCTCTACTTTCTAAATAAAACACAGTGACTATTATGTAAGGTAAACCAAAATAAATGTGCCCAGAAGGTTTCCCTTACATTCATTTGATATTGCAAAATCTTAGAAATCTTTTTATATATGTTGTACATGATGTAAATATGTGATGTAGTTACTTAGTAAATAAGTTAATATTGTTTGTGAAAAAATGTTCATATGAAAGTTTTGTTGAATACCTCTGAAGTCTTTAAAAATAGAAAAAGATGAGCTCTAAAGTATTGCAATTTTATTCACCAGAGAACACATTTAGATTGATAAAGTCATAGATAATACATATTCTTCTTTTAGATCATACTGAACTTTGAACTTCTAGCTTTATATTACAAAAAAAAAAAAAAAGGCCTGAAAATTGTAGAGATTGCTTTTGGTTGTAGTTTATGCCAGAAAGAAGAAAGAGAATTCCAATTTCCTAATTTTAGGATTCATCTGATACAATAAAATCTGATGAACTCATTACGTTTCAAGATTATAATGGTCAGCCTAAGTATATAAACATGGTATCTGATTTTTAAAGATTTTCGTAATTGTTCAACAGAATAATTTCTTTTTCACTACTGGAGAGGTTTTTACTGTTATATGTTAAGTCAGGTGAGAGACTAAATCATTCTTTTAACCTGTATTGTGAGTTTGAATATTTCATACAATTAAAGTGTGAATGGGAGTTACAGAAATGGAGAAAGCGTTAAAGGAGAATGGATAACGAAGTTAGGTGAGCATTAATGATTGACAAAGAGGAATTTGGAGGATGTTATTAAATAGTTGGGAAGATTCAGAATACCAAAAATTTGTATGGTAATATCTAGTACAAAGGAAGATAATAGTGAGAAGTTAGAGAACAACCAAGGGAAGGAAGTATTTGACTATTATAGGGGTTGGTTAACAGAACAAAAATGGATGTATTTGTATTTGGTTTTGTTAGAAGAGGGAAGGAGGGCCTCCCTGGTGGCGCAGCAGTTAAGCACTGCACTGTGGAGCTGTCGGCAGCGGCGACACGAGTTCGACGCCCGGCTGGGGAGAATCCCACATGGTGTGGCAGACCTCTCCTGCCTCGCCCGCTGCTCCCCTCAGCAGTGTATTTCTGATCTGTCTGTTCTGCTCCCGGCTCTGGCTCTGGTGAACCCTCTCGCCGCCCCACGCCTCTGGCCTGTACCCCAGCTTGTATGTATAAATAAAAAATAATTTTAAAAAAAAGATACAAAATTATAAAAAAGAAGAGGGAAGGAGTCTCTTCAATGTAATAAGAAAGGTAATGAATTCTCAGAAATCTATTTATCATACCTATTGGTGTTATCTTCCTATCTCCTCTGTCATCTGTACATACATTATTTATACATAAAACATTTCAGTTTCTAGCTGTTGAATCAGCTCTACCTCTAATTCTGTCCCATTCTTTGAAAATGTTTAAAAGCTCCAACTAGAAAAAGTTTGAGCTCCTGCAAGATTCAGAATAGATCTGGCTTCCACGTGGAAGAATGGAATGCCATTTATCAGAGTTTCCATCGTAGGTTGTTAAAATAATGTGAAAAGAACTTGGTAGAAACAATGGAGTTCTCTCTTCCTATTACTGTCCCAAGTACTTTCATTTTTTTCTCTTGAATAACTTTTAATCTGTATCCACTTATCCACCTGCATAATAATTGCTTAGTTCAAGCCTTCATCATATTCCTTTGGATTGTTTTACTTTGCATTATTATTGTGTTCTTGCTTTGAATTTCTCCATAGGTATAATATTCCTAAAATGATTAATATGAATAATATGACATTATTTTCATATATAAAACATTCCTCACAGGACAAAACCCAAGCATTCAATTAGCATATATGTTTAACCATGATATAGATTTCACTCACGATCAGCAACATAATTTATGAGTTCAGTGCAAAATAAAAATATGAGGTCTCTTGCTCTTAAATTATTAGGAATTTCAAGATGGTGTCCAAAGCATTAATGTTAGCTTGGGGGGTTTCTGAACATGAGGTCCTTTGTAATTGCAAATATAGCATAAGTTGGTCTTGATCTCACTGACCATTTGTCACATCATTTACTGACATTTCCTCATAAATTCTCTCAACTTTGGACATGTGTAAGTAATAATAGATCCTGAAACACATATCGTATTTTTCCCTCCTGTATATTATGCGTCCTCTCTATCTGGAAAATCTTTTTTAGATATGCATGGAAAATATTAATCTTCTTTTAAGATCTCAACTCATTTCTTTAGACATGAAAATTTCTGTGAAAAATTTAAGTTTGATTATTACTTTGTGGATGGCATCATTACACAAAGTATATTTATACCTTCCCCCTTATTTCTGGTACCATCAACTCCTAAGCCTTTTGGATATTCCACTGGTTGCATTTATCATGCTATTGTGTATATTATTACCTTTTTTTTCTAAGCTGGATTAATTCCATATTTTAATCTGCCAAACTTGGTTTAATCTGCCATGGATTAGACCCTCCATAAATTTTTTACATGATTCTTAGAATGATACTAAATAACTGAAACTACAAGCCACTAATACTTATTTTCACTGCTTATGAAAATTCTAATCCACTATGCATTTTGATCAAATTGAAAGTTTGTTGGCTTGCAAATTTTGGGACAATTTGAAACCATTTTGTTTTTGAAGACATTTGGAATTGTCAAAATAGTGCTTTCAAAAGTCCTATTAGATAACTCAGGTATAATATGAAACTCATTTTAAAGCCCACTGAATCTATCCATTCCCTAACAGTAACTAGTGATGAGGAACCAAGTAATATTTTATATTTCTACTGAAATTTTAAACATACTATTATATCTCAACATGTAGGCTTAAATTAGATCTGTTTGTCAGATACTGTATGGATAAAAAATAACAATGAAACAAACATGAATAGTTAATTTGAATATAAAGTGGCTAAACAGAAAGATGGTACATGATTACTTGTAGCTTTCTTTATAGATGAAGATGTACAGGAATTAGAAGAACCCATGACTTCAAAGAAACTGCATCAAATATTCATAAAAATGATTAAAGAGCTATATAGCCATACATTTTAGGTTTTTTTTTTTTTTTGGTAAACATATTGAACCTTTCTGTCCCCTAAAATTAATAATGCCGACTTTGTACTATGCAGTATGATGGAATCAGGAGACAAGGCCTTTTGAAAGTGCTGAAGTCATGAGGCCAGAGCTCTTAAGAAAGAGAACCCTGAGATTGCCTTTGCCTTTTCCAATCTGTGAGGACACAGGGAAGAGTTGACTGTAGATAGCGAAGAGGGCACTCACCAGACCATTACCTCGCTTGTGCCTTGGTCTTAGACTTCCCAAACTCCAGAAGTGTGAGAAATAAATGTATGTTGATTATGAGCTACCCGATCTGTAGCATTTTGTTACAGAAACCTGATCAAAAAACTTTAGAATGCACAGAAAATAGATTGTACTTTGCAAACAAGTTTAAAATGGTAACAAAATTATTGCTTCATACGTTTTGAAAAGAAAAAAATAAGCAGCTTATTTTTGTTTTAATTTTATACTTAATTTAATGACCCAAAGCAAGGTATTTCATTTAAATATCCTAATTGGGACTCAGATATTCAGAAATACTATTAAAATTTTTTGTTCCTCTAAAAATTGTTATCAAAGTATTTTTATCTCCTTTAATGATACAAGAACTTAATATAGAGAAAATCCAAGAAAAAATGAATAGAAAGAAGATTCAGTTGTACAATATAAATACAGTAATATGAATTTATTTAAATAAATAAATTAGTGGGAAATTTATCTGAAAGAATAAATAGAGGTGTATTTTATTTTCTGGACTATTATACTGATTTCTAATGAAAATCTTAAAAAATACAGTATTCTGTGATGAAATTCCCAGCTTCTCATAAATTGAAAGCTAAGAAAAAAAATTATCTGTGCTGAATTCCCAAACTTCTCATGAGTTGGTATAACACTTAATGAGTACATATCTTATTTTACATATGTAAACATATCTTATTCTACACTAGATTTTTGTTCATATTGACTTTACTTATGAAGACATCAAGTGCAATAAAGCCCATAAGGAACAAGCGATATTATTCTAGTAAGTAACTAGAGTGTCCTTGAGGTTCCTTGGGATGCTTGTCCAGTAATGGTTCCATTTTCCAAAGCCTGGAATAATTCCATTATAATACAAGGAATTTTTCACCGTGTTATCCTAGAAAGAAGGATTGTTAAAAATAATCAATCCTATTATCCCCACATGTTGAAACATGGAATTAATAGCATGAATTACATATAAAAACAAACAGAAAATCAAAAGAACAACCGTAAAACATTTAAGGACAGACATTTTAACCAAGAAAAATCTATAGAAAATATAATTTATATACAACTTTGCAACAAACCTGTGACATCTGACTGCAAAATTGAGACAAGCAGAAAGGGAGGGTGGCCAAGTGGGAGCAGGGGAGAAGGGGCCCAGTGGTGCATGGTGGAAGATTACTGGGCTTTGGTGGTGGCCATGGAGTGAAAACATATATTTGTTTGAACCTGTAACTGGTAAAATAAATACAATGTTGTAAACCCACTTTACCTCAATAAACATAATTGGAGATTTAAAAAAATAAAAGCTACTTTAGCATTATATATAGAAATTACTTCTCAGTAGAGCTAATATTTGTAATTTTTTAAAAAAGGATATGAAGGGAAATAACAATACAAGGGAATTTATAGGGCTTTTTTCCCTGAGATTCTTAAAACTCTTCATATATAATATTTATGATTTTCCCATTGCTATCAAGCAAATAACATGGAATTATTTGCCCTATTTTTATCATTTGCCAAGATCATAAACCCCATAGCAACTGGAGAAGCTTCTGTTATAAATTTAGTGTTCCACGAATATCTTTGGAACCTCCACATGTGGTTAATTCTTTTAGATGCCCCTCTTTATAAGAGCTTCAGACTTCTGTGCCTCATTGTTGCCAGGGATAGAGGGGCAACTTGCTTTTGGTCAATACAATGAGAGAAGAAATGAAGCATGCTATTTTCAAGAAGTTTCAGGAGCCATCAAATTTTCCTTGTACTCTTTTTTTTTTTTAATACATACAAGCTGGGGTACAAGCCAGAGGCGTGGGGCGGTGAGAGGGTTCACCAGAGACAGAGTGGGGAGCAGAACAGGCAGATCAGAAATACACTGCTGAGGGGAGCAGCGGGAGAGGCAGGAGAGGTCTGCCGCACCATGTGGGATTCTCCCCAGCCGGGCGTCGAATTCGTGTCGCCGCTGCCGACAGCTCCACAGCTCAGCGCTCAACCGCTGCGCCACTGGGGAGGCCCTGTACTCTTTTTTTTTTTTTTTTTTTTGTCCAAGTAAGAGCAGTACTTTTGAGTTCCAGCAGCGCATACATGTGTAATGCATGCTACATAAAGTAGACACGCAGTCAAACTATGCTGGACAAATTTTAATTTGTGTGGTCTCATTTAACACTCACAGCAACCCTGAAAGATGGGGAGTATTTGATTGACTTTTAGATGAGGACACTGTAGGCAATTGTTAACAAAAAAAAAGTGCTAGTTGATACCAGGAATTATCTAAATAGTTGCATAAACGGTATTTAAATGTATATATAAAGTTGTATTTAATTCTTGGAAAGTAAATGTTTTACAACTATTAAAACAAAGCAAGAGTTTAAGAAATAACTATAAAAGCACTAAAATTCAAATTAATGTTAATTTAATTTGAAAGATAAAATAGTTAAAATGAAGTTATATAATTGAAGTTTGGAAAATAAATATTGTATCTGTTGTTACAGCACAACATTTTGTTTTTGTTTTTAGTTCATATTCTTTTTTTCCTAAATTTATATATTTATTTTCTTATATGGTTGTTCATTTTTGTATAGTAATTGGTTACTCCCATCAGGGGTTGTCCCATAGTTGTCCCAATAAATAAAGCTGTGAAATATCACCATAGTCCCTTGTTCAGTATTCTTATATTATTCTGAGTAGCATATTAATTTAATCACTTGAGGACTTAATTTTTTTCCCACTTAAAATTCTATAGTTAGGCTATTTTCCATTTAATAGGTACAATGGAAAATATTAGATATTAAGTTTATTAACTTTCCTCCCCCTAAATCTTAGATAATTAAAACTACCAATTAAAAGAGAGAGACTGAATCTCAGGGCAGTAAACAGATACTGCAGAGTAGTAATCCAAATAGTTCAGGATACATTTATATTAAATTTTCTATTAATATAAATTAATAAGCAGCAGTAATACAGATTTATATTAAAATAAGAGATATACAGATGTAAGTTGTTACATTAAAAACTGAACATATGGAACATCAATAACCAGTGTTCCAAAGGTTGATAAGACTCAAATTGAGGTTTGGAGAAGTTAAGTAACCTGTTGAGTCATACAGCTCAAAAGGGGTAAAGTGAAGATATAAATTTGATTCAGTCTTCTCTTTATATTACCACAAAACAAAAGCTCTAAATATTGCAAAATCCTATTTAAGTAGTTTAAAAAGGAAACCCATAAAGCTTAACTGAAATTAATGACTGAAAAATGAAAAGGAGAAAAATTGTTGAGCAAAATATGAGAAAGTTCCTGTTTCTTCAAGAAGCTGTTCAGAGACCCCTCTGTTATTTCAGCATCAATCAACCATATGGAAATCATTCTCTGTATCTTCCTCTTCACTGAATTGATCATAAATATTTTCTTATTAAAGATCCATTATAAACTCGGGGTTGGAAAATTCAATTTTAGAAACCTACATTTTACTCTTTGTGTTCTTAATTTACTTTGCTAGATACAATTTTTAAAGGGCTAAGTCTTAAGACTAAAATTATTGTTCTATTGTTGTGTTAGACTTGGTAATATGGGGTATTACTACTTACTAAATTTAGGCCATTAATCTTCAGTTACCAAAGACACAAAAACAGAAAAATTATCTTTTTAATGCAGTTTGAATCAAGAAGTGTAAAGCTTTGAACTTTGTTATTTCTCAAGATAGCTTTGGCTATTTAGGAGGGTCTTTTGTATTTCCATTTATGTTTTGGAATTATTCTATTTCTGTGAAAAATGCCTTTGGATTTGTTCATAGAGATTTCATTGAATCTAGTTTGATTTAGGTAAGATGGAAATTTTTGTTTGCTTGTTTAAATTGGGGGGGGGTACCGTTGACTACATCATTATTATTTTGTAAGTATTGGATCCCCTTCAAATGTTAGTGTAAAGCACCACCATCAAAGTACCCATAGTCCACCACCAAGTCCACTGTGCTCCCTCCCCACTTTGTTCTTGCTCAGCCACTCTCCTGTCCCCTCTGGATGTAACATGGATATTTTAGCAATTTAATAATTCTTCTTCCGATCTATGAACACAAAATATCTTTCCATTTATTTGTGTGCTCTTCAATTTCTTTAATAAATGTCTTATAGATTCTGTGTTCAGATTTCTCACCTCCTAAATTATAATGATTTCTATGCATTTTAATCTTTTTGACGCAACTGAAAATGGTTTTGTTTTCTTAGTTTCCTTTTCTAATATTCATCATTAGTATATAATGAAAAGCAAGCGATGTTTATATATTGATTGTGTATCCTTCAACTTTACTAACTTTGTTACATGTCATTTTTTTTGAGTGTTTTAGAATTTTCTATATATAATGTCACTTGCAAATAGACACAGATTTACCTCTTCCCATCCAATTTGGATGCATTTTATTTCTTTGCAAATCATATATCAAATAGAGAGTTAACATAAAAAACATATAGAGAACAAATTAGTAGAAAAAAGCAAATAATCCAATTAAAATGGGAAGAACTGAATAGACATTTTTCCAAATGAAATATGCAAATGACCAACAGCTACATGAAAAGGTGTATCACATCACAAAAAAATTAAACCAAAACCACAATGTGATACGACCCCAAAACTGTTAGAAAGACTATAATAAAGAAGTCAAGAGATAAAAAGTAGTGGAAATGCTGTGGAGAAAGGGAACCCTTGGGCACTCTTCCTGGGACTATAAATAGGTATAGCCAATCTGAAAACAACATGAAGATTTATTTAATTTTATCACTGATTCTGTAAACAGGGGAAGTAGCACTCAATAAATATTAATAAACTGTGTAAGTCTTTTCTTTGTTTTGATATTTCAGGAGATGACTTATTTGAATTACCCAAATGCGCATCCATTTTCCTACTGAATATTTGCATTAAAATTCTAAATATGGTTTGAAAATTAATATGGAGTGATTATTTCAGATACTGTGAAAAGTAATTACATTCCAATTCTTTATTTTATTTGTTCCAGTTCATTTTGTTAAATGGATTTCTACTCTGATTTACAATCATTTTATTATTTCATTCCAAATGATTATATTAACAAAAAATCTGAGAATAAATGTGAGTATAAAATATAGATTGCAGTATTATTATATCAATTTTAAATTCAAACTATTTAAAGAATGCAAATATCTTATGAAAGAAATATGCAAATGTATTACAAAGGTATTTATTTATCAAATTATTAATTTTCCAGTTCTACTTTGGAGCTAACTTTAAGTATTTATTGATTCCCTTTATGTTCAACAAATAGATTCCGTTTCATATGGTTTATATTTGCAAGTACCTTAAAATATACATTAAAGAGAGAGGAAGATGCATGTACAGAATAATTTTTCAGTGGATAGCGAAGTATATAATTGTAAATTACAGAGCAGAAGTATCCATTAAGAGGTGCACCAGTGGGAATTAGGGGTAAGGAATCAAGGAGTGTTTGATAGAGTGGGGTGGGTGCTGAGACCTGAAGGGAGATTAGGGTCTGAAATTGATTAAGACAAGTGAGGGAAAGCACAGAGAATAAAGACAAAATAGAATTTGTGCTGGAAGAGTAAGAAAACTAAAGTGAATGAATGGTCAGAAAAAACCCTAAGAAGGAACATTAAGCACAAAATCCTGAATGTTTGATTGAGGAGTTCAACCATGCTCAAAATAGCAAGTAGTTCCACTAGAGACAGGAATAGCAGGGAAATCAGGTGGTAGGTATGACTGGAATATATTGTCAAAATGAGTAAAAATAAGCCAGTATATATGCTAAACATTTCATTAGAAAAGTTAACTTAGTGTAACCACAAAGAATACACAGAAAGATGCTGGTAAATTCACAGTCTTGGGGGTAGCTATTGTCAATAATGAAAATGATTATTTCCCCCAATATTGAGATTTCTAAAAATAAAAACTTATCTTATGAGCCAGCAATTCTATTTGAGTTATCTACCTAAAGAAAGCAAAAATACTAATATGAAGGGATATATGCACTCCTATGTTCCCTGCCGCCTTATTTACTATAGCCAAGATATGGAAACAAAGTAAGTGCCCAAAGACAGTTGAGTGGATTTGGAAGATGTTGTCTACATCAGAATGGAATACTACTAGGCTATGAAAAATACAAAGTACTGACTTTTGCTGCAACAGGAATGGAACTGGATAGAATTATACTAAGTGAATTAAGTCAGAAGAAGAAAGACACATACTGGATGTTGTCACTTATATGGGGAATAAAAGAGAAACAAAATCAAGAGACACGTAACACCAAACCAGTAACAAACCACAGAAAGCTGACTGTAGATCTGAGTCTACCAGAGGGTTGGAGGGCAAAGTGGGGAAAGGGCACAACAGACTTATGGCAGAGAACTTTTAAGTACCTTGGTGGGTGGATGTGGTGTGTTAACATACAACTAAAAGGTGTGATCCTACACCTTTAAATCATATACAATGCCGTAAAACAATGTTGCAATTTAATTTTTTTTTCCTTAATCTTTCATACTAGAGTTAAGTGGCTATCTTCCCCTCTCCTGATTCAGTCCCCTAACAAGTCCTGATTGAAAATGTCCCTTAAATACTTCCTTTATTCTCTGGAAGTTTTAAAATCAAAAGTCAGTTTCCTAGGCCTAGTTGCTAATCAGGTTTGTGTAAGTGCATAATCACACAGACACCAGGAATCAATTTGTTTGGAGACTGGCTCATGCCCCATGAAATCTGACTACGCGCACCTCTTCCCAGTGTGCAGTGACAGAACGTTGGAGCTTGAAATTGGTAATGATGGAATATTTATTCCATTAAAATTGTCAAATGCTATAAATCAAGGGGTTTTCTTTTGTTTGGTTGATTTAGTAGGGAAGGGAACAGTTAAACATTGATTAATGCAACATTGTATACGACTATTTTTCTATACACTTTGCAAAAACATTTTAGTTACAGTTTTTATGAAACAACTAGAAAGATGTCTATCAGGTACTTAAAAAATTTAAGGCTGATAGGCAAGAATGTATAAACATGAAGCTCACAATCTAGTCTTTTTAGTGCTCATGTAATGTCTACAAACTGTAAAGTCTAAATGTTACTTCACAAGAGATTTCAAAAATGTCTAGGCAGTCCAATGTTTCTTGCTATGTGTATATGTATATATAATGTGTGTATATATAAAATGTATATATATATAAAATGTATAATGTATATATAAAAATATATAATGTATATATAATGTGTATATACACACACACACACATACATAAATACATATACATAAAGAAAGGAAATCAAAATTGAGTTTCATGATAACTCCTTGGCTCTAGAACAGACATTCTTCCAGGATCAAGCATAAAATATTAGGTAACAAGATTTTTTTTTAGCAAGAATTACTGTGAAAGATGAATTTGCCGAGTTGACAAATAATCTGGATTTCAGGACTTGAGAGGAGAACAAGTTTCAGGTATAGCTCTGCGAATCATTTTTCAACAAATTGCTCCTGTTAAGAGTTCCAAGACTCATTTTCTCAACATGTGAGGACATTGTTTCTGACAACAGGGAATCATTAAAAAAAATAACTTGAATGAAGGGACTTGAGTATCCACAACTCCAGGGATTCTCTTATGATATATTTGGGTCATTTCAGCAGTAAAAGCTCCTGGTACTACATATATCATTCATTCACTCAGTCTTCATAATTATTGTTTCCATTATATGACTGGCACTGTGCCTGTCACTGTCTTTCCCTCATTAAGATTACAGTCTAGGGGCCTCCCTGGTGGCACAAGGGGTTAAGTCTCAGCACTATGAAACTATCAGCAGCCACTGCTGTACGAGTTCGAGCCCAGACCAGGGAGTTGACCCACCTGACCTAGCAGGCCTCTCCTGTCTCGCCCACTGCTCCCCTCAGCAGTATATTTCAATGGATCTGCCTGTTCTGCTCCCCACTCTGTCTGGTGAATCCTCTCACCACCACCCCCACACCTCTGGCCTATATCCCAGCTCTTGTATGCATAAACAAACAAATCTAAAAAAAATATTTTAAAAAAGATTACAGTCTAGTAATGAAACTGAAAATAAGCAGTTACAAGTAAATTCAAGTAAAGATGTACCAGATAAGAAAGGGAATAAACTTTCAAAGAATTGAAAGATGCTCACTATAGCAGGAGATTCTGGTAGGAATAACATTCTAATAAAAACAAGTGATTTTTTTTTAAAAAAGATTTGGATTTCTATAAACTTTATTTTTGTGTGCATGATTAAAGAAGTAGCCAATATTTATTTTAGAACGACCTGGAATTTAAAAGGAAAATACTACATGTTTTAACAATAAAATTAACCTTAATTTTTTAGGAAATTATAATATTTGGAGCAAAGCAAAACTGAATGGGAACTAAACCAATGCTTATTGACTGACAAGAATATGATAAGAACTGGCTTAGTAAGAACACAGAATAGGCATTAATCAAGACAAGCAAGCTATCACTTTGTCCAAGATTGCATCACTACAGATAGTTAAGGGTGGTAGGATTTTAATGTGTCATCCCATGCTTTGTTTCACTGTTCCTCTCTTAACAGAAACATTTGGAACGCTTTTTGTGACATATTTGTTCTTACTAAAGGAGTCAGTGTCCCCTTCCTACCCTTCATACCTACAACACAGTGGGAAAATATGGACACATAGCAGACTTAAAATTACAGAGTAGTTATTCAGCACTTATCCAGAGTGTTCCAAAATCCAAAGCCTAACATTGAACTGTCTGAAGAGTCATTATCCTTTCTTCTATTTATTTGAGAAGTCCACTGGAGTATTTTTTTTAACATGTCATATTTAAAAGCTCTACTGTCATTTTTACTTTCTATTGATGTCTCATACCATAATAATCAACTAAAAATAGAGGCTGTTACTTTAAATGGTAGGACTTTAAAAGGTATTTATCTTAAATCTTTATGTTGCATTCTTTAAATTTTTTCTACATTAGAAAAAATCATGGAGATTATGGTTGTATCACAATCTCCAGAGTTATCTTTTTTATTGTTATTTCTAAATGCACTTAAAGTCAAAAGTGAAGCTTTAAAGTGTTTCACCCACTCTGGGTATTTTATAGAAGGTAGTGAGAAAGTGGTGGTGCAGATAGTAATGATGAAGATGGTGATAACATTAATGATGATCCTGGCAGTCAATTACTGCAGTGTCGAAAATGTGGATTAATCCCATAGCAGTGTGAAAATCACCATAATTACTAATTTTTCCTTTGACATATCAATCTTCAAATAGAGTTTTATCCTCACTTGCCAACTTCATACTATAATCTTTATAGGAAGCACTATAAATTGCAAAAAAATTCAATCATTCTGGAATTGGGCAAATCCAAGTTGGAGTACTGGCACTTATATTATCTGTGTTACTTGAACTAGTTCCTAAATCTCCACAGTCTTTACTTTTCTCTTCCATAAAATAAGAAAAGTGAGAATAGTAATTAAAGAGGTTATATGCCACAACACATGTAAGATGCTTAGCACATGGTACTTAATATTTTCTATAAATTTGGAGGAAATAGATTTATTTTAAATGTCTCTTACAAGACAAATAAGGAATTAAATAATATTCTTCCAACAGAAATATTTTCGATATCCATTTATTATAATTCTTTTTCATTAATATCTTAATCTCTAATAATACAGTTTTTATATAATGAAGAATGATTAGTTAACTTTTTGCTGCAATATGCAGTACCATACCTTGAAATTTTTCCATTCCTTTTGCTTCTCCTTTTGCAAAAATTCATTTTTGACGTCCTCCTATTTAAAAAAAAGGATTCATTAAATGAGCCTATATTATTAGTAGTACCGGTAATATTAAAAATCATTTAGCTTTCTGCATTGAGTCAAGTGAGTAAATTTTATAATGGAAGCAAACCCTGAATATATGTAACTGTGGAGGTGACTAGCTTATTTGAGCAATACATCAGATTTGAAGATAGTCAGATCTTCATAAAACATGCAGGGTCTTGAAATATGGTTCTTTTCTATTGGTATGTCATAATGACTATTTGTCAAATATATAGATAATTAAATGTATATAAAGAAACACACAGTTTCTAGATATTCTTGTATCTTAAGAACATCTCCATTTTATAGGGTAAAAAACAACTAAGAAACAGAGGGGTGAAGTTAGAATTCACCCCATTTATTAAATAAAGATCTGACCAACATAATCTCTATGTTCTATGAAACACTAAGATTATCATTCCATTTCTTCTATGTATATATCTAATCTTTTCTGTTATTATTTATAAATTCAAATTGTGAACATAAGAATGAATGTAGATCCTTACATAAGTTGAATTAATGTTTATATAATATGTACATAAAAATTTTAAATCAACAAATAACTACTAATAATTTCCTACAGAAATTTTATTTATCAAATGTAAAAAGGTTATTTTTACATTTTAGGAGGACAAGATTACATGTTGATTACATTTTACATATTTTAGAAGGACATGACTAAACACGTGAATATAAAAACAGATTTCTTAAGCAGAAAAAAAGTGAACTATTCCTATAAAGACCTGTACTAGTGCCTTAAGGTCTATGTAGGATAAAAATAACTTAAATTATAGTAAATTCGGTTTTATAGATTTTCACATATAAGAAGTATATTAAAGACATATAATGTCCAATAGCTTCTTTTTCTTAAGGAATAAGGTCTTTCGCATAAAATAGTAAGGTTCTATCTGTTCAACAATAGGGACAATAACTTGTCATACAATAAAATAATAAGATAAATTAGTAAAGAGTAAATCAGTCACATGTACTATTTTTTTCACCAAACATATACGAACTCAAACTACAATAACCCTAATTCAAATTTTGGTAATTCTGAAGCGACATAAGTATAATCACTTTATTCATTACTTATGTTTTTGCTTTAGCATTCAGAAAATATCAGTTTACAATGATTTCTGAACAATAAATGCTATATAAAGCAACATTTTTTTGAGATTTCTAACAATTTGCCAATCTTTTTTGAAATCATGCCTGTAATGACTCTCAGTGTGAATTAGGATTAATTGTAGTGGCTATGGCTTTGCTGACATTTGTATGATTTCTTCATACAAGCATAATCTGCTGGATAACTTCACAGCGGAGAATAACGAATGACCCCATTCTCTTTTTGGCATTCCAAATGACATCTCTCAATGAAAACAAAAACCAGATGTTCAATATTTGCAGATGTCTAGGGTGACACACTAAACACATACAGGGAGTGGAAACCCTAGACCCTCTCATATGCGTAGAAATGCTGACAAGTGAGTGTACGATTTCCCAGTAGTATCCTTTGATTTTTTAGGAGCAGAATTTTGTTCATATATTAGATAATGATATCCTCCTACATTCATATCTCTATACTTTTACCAAAACTAGTTTTACTTCAAAAAGTATAGTGATAACCCATTAGATTTTAATCCACAGCTTTTTATACTATTTCTATATAAAAGAACACAATAAGACTAGTTTAACATGCCAAGATAATTTATCTGCACCATCTAAACAAATACATAACTAATCTCTTTTTTGCAAAAAGTCCAAGTGATTTATTCCATTATTCCTTTTTAGCCTACTCAACTATCATAGTCTCAGTATATACTTTGCTAGACTATCTGACATTGTACACATAAGACTTTCTCCCTACAAAAAGTTTTGTGAAGGCAATGAGTCACTTGCCTTCCTTATCATTCTATTTCCAAAGCCAGTATTAGAGGAGATGGCAGGTGCTCAATAAACATTTTTTTTTTAAGATTTATTTATTTATACGTACAGCTGGGGTTCAGGCCAGAGGTGTGGAGTGGTGAGAGGCCTCACCAGAGACAGAGTGGGTAGCAGAACAGGCAGATCAGAAATACACTGCTGAGGGGAGCAGCGGGCGAGGCAGGAGAGGTCTGCCGCACCATGTGGGATTCTCCCTGGCTGGGCGTCGAACTCGCGTCGCTGCTGCCGACAGCTCCACAGCCCAGCGCTTAACCGCTGCGCCACCAGGGAGGCCCTCAATAAACATTTTTTAATAAATGAAAGAGGAAAGAAATCAAGCCATTTCTTTGTTTCCTTCATTTTGTTTCTTAGGGGGGGAGGTCCATCCATATCAAATCAGTCATACAGTTTCTTGAATTAGATAAGCAAAAAACATCATTCCACTAAATTAAGGTTTCACTCTAACCAATTCTTTTATAAGTGATATTTTAGCAACATTATTTTTAATTGAAATATGAATTACATACCTTCTTCTATTTTCTGTTTAATGAGTTTTGACAGTTCAAAACAAGATAAAGAAACTATCACCTGGAAAATTCCTTCATAATTGTTTTCAAACCCATTTTCATAGAGGCAATCACTTACTGTCTTAAGTAATTGTAGCTTATTTTTGACTGTTTTACTATATGAAATAATACAATATGTTCTGTTTTCAGTTTCACATTTAATTTGATAAGTGGTGATGAATATTTTTTCATGTCTGTTGGCCATCTGCATGTCTTCTTGGAGAAGTGCCTATTTAGTTCTTCTGCCCAATTTTTGACTGTTTTGTTTTTGTTGAATTGTATAAGCTCTTGGTAGATCTTTAATATCAACCCCTTATCAGATGTTTTGTGTGCAAATATTTTCTCCCATTCAGTAGGGTGTCGCTTCATTTTTATTACTCTCTTTCACTGCACAGAGTTTTTAGTTTGATATAGTTCCAGTTGTTTATATTCTCATTTGCTTTTTGTGCTGCTTGAGATGAGTCCTCAAAAATGTTTCTGAAGTTTATATCATGGAGTGTTTTGCCTATATTTTCTTGCATATGTTTTTATGGTTTCAGGTCTTACATGCAAGTCTTTTGTCTGCTATCAGCCACTGAAAAAGATGGCTTTTAACGTATCAATTGTGAAATTTTATGCTGAAAGACATTTTCAACCCCAAATTATATCTTAAGAATAATTACTAAGGGACTCAGTTAAATGGTTGTTGAGCCATAATCTTTTAGGTAAACTAACTTCTTTCTTTACTAAAATGAAATTATCAATGCTATTTACTGTAAAGGATTAAAAAACAAAGTATATGAAATATACTATCTTGTTACTCCCTCTAATCATACTCCCCACCTTACCAGTAAACTCTGACAGACACTGACAGTGACAAGTTCTAGGGACACACAAGTTGGAATTTTTTTATAACAAAGACATAGTGCTATAAAGATAGCCTGCCAAATAAATAACTGCTAAGCATACCAAAATAATAATATTTGTGAAAATATTGTGATTTTCCCATTTTAAGACAGCAAATCAAACCAATTCAATGTTAATTTTTATGAGGACATGTATTACCTGAAAAGGTTTCCTTTTTTTTTTTTTTGCAATGCAAAACTTACATGTGTATATCCTTTGAACCAGGGCATTCATTTCACTTGAACGAATTTTCAGGTTATACGTTGATAGTTCTAAATAAAGTATCAATGGAGTTTTTAAATCTAACATCTGTGGAACTCAGTTTCCAAGTATAAAATATGACAGTTGGACTAGGTGGATTCATATGTTCACCTCAGGCTAACACCTTAATAGAATTTAGACAGAAAGAGGAAGATGGTGCTTCTGCACTTAAGCTGCTTACATTTTAACAGGCAGGGGAGGTCATTTCAAATAATTTAAAAATGGACATTGATGATTTGCAAGGCAGGACAGAATGCAACAGGGGAAGAAAAACCTTCACACAGCAGATGTGAAGCATTGGGAAAAGCTTCAGAAAGGAAGTTTCCCATGGACAAGATTTGAAAGATAAATTTACTGACCACATTGATAACAATACAACATAAGCAAAGGCATAGAGATGTCCAATAAGATGGTCCATCTGAAAAATTTGAAACATGTGGTATTATTAAAGCAGAAAGTATAGAATTGTAAGTGGCAGGAGAGGAGTCTGGAGAAGTCAGCAGGAGTCAAATCACGGACAGGCTTAGAGCAGCTAAATAACTGGGACTCTTACCTATAAATAATGGGTATGAATGTATGGATCTTAGAATTGGGAGAGACTCTATAAACATTGTATTGTCAAAATTTATACAAGACTTTCTAATTATCTATAATCTTTTAAATGACTGTAATCTGGAAGCAACTTTATACAAAGTTCTTTAGCATCTATGCTCATCTGTCATAGCAGGAAAAGTTCTAAGAGCAAAGTTTACAAGGTTGGAATATGCACAGTCAAATGAGGAAAACTGCAGGCTTGGAGGGTCATTAATTTGAGAAAAATATCAGGCTTATTGAATCATATAGGAAATTTTTACCAAAATGTAATTTTGGCCTAGATTCCTTAATATATTCATTGCAGCTTCAATTTCTGTGCAAAACTATTGAAATATTAATTCACTGCATATTTTTGTTTTCAATCAATTACATATTTATTTGTTATCTACCTCATGTAAGGCAACAAGCTGAGTGCTGTTTTAAGGTTTTTGAAATAAATAAAATAGTGTACTTTAAAATTGTAAATTCTTGTTGGGGATGCAGGAATTAAATATTTTAGATATTAAATAATGCAAGAGATTAAAAAAAAAGAAGATATCACAAGACAAGTATTAACTTTATTGCTAGCCGAATTCCTAATGCTAGAGAAATAAGCATCATTCGAGATGCCCTTAGAAATTATGTTAACTTAAATTTTAAGTTTTATCTCTTTTGTCATGTAGAACTACTCTATAATAGATGCATAGAGCAGTCAATCATGCCCTAAGGTACTTTTGTTACCAAAAGTATGCCAAGGAATAGTGAATATCAAATGCAATAAATTCAATAATAAGTTGAAAAAAACAGTAAAGCCCAAATTATCAAGACTATGCTGTCTAACTTTATTAAAAGATGAGATGTTGAATGTCATGACAGTCAGTATTCATCAGAGCAATGATGGGAGATTGGCAGGCACACAATTTCAAACGTATTGAAATAATGTGAATGTTTTCTTTTACTGACTTTATTTTAAATGTCATAAGAATTAAGTTCCAGATTTCAGTTATCCACAGAATTTCTATAAAAAGCATATGAGCAAAATAAAAAAAAAAACAGAGATGACAATGGAGATCTAAAATTAAGAATCTCCTGAAACAAAATAAAATTTGACCAAGTATTTATATAAACTTGACAATAATACCACATAAAGCTATAAAGAAAAAAACTGATTAAGTTTGTCAGTAATACTCTAGATAATATATTTTTTAAGATTTTATTTTATTTATACATACAAGCTGGGGTACAGGCCAGAGGCGTGGGGCGGTGAGAGGGTTCACTAGAGACAGAGCGGGGAGCAGAACAGGCAGATCAGAAGTACACTGCTGAGGGGAACAGCAGGTGAGGCAGGAGGGGTCTGCCACACCATGTGGGATTCTCCCCAGCCGGGAGTCGAACTCGCGTTGCCGCTGCCGACAGCTCCACAGTGCAGCGCTCAACCGCTGCGCCACTGGGGAGGCCCTCTAGATAATATTTTTAAAAGAATTCACAAAACTACATATCTACTACCTGGACCAAATCAAAGAAAACTGTGACATATTTAAATCAAAGTGAGTATCAATTAAGTTTTGCCTATAGTTTTCTTCAATATAGGGGATGGTTAAGAGCATGAGCAGTGGAGCCAGATAACCTAGGTACAAATTCTTGGGCCTTATTTATATGTCACAACATAATTCAGTGAATTAAAAATTATATAACCTACAACAACCAGCATCCTTACATAAGTGAATGGGTCATTGGCATTTCTCTTTGCCATTATTATTGTTTTGATATTGCTGAATCAAAAAATATTTGCTTCCTTTTAGTTTTGGTCTACCATTCAAGGCCTATCTTCAAGTTTCTCCAAGAAATAATCTTAGAGCCCTATAAACCAAACTGCTCTATCTTCTAAATCATTGGCCTTGTAATTCTAGCTATGCTTAAGCACAGTGATTCTAAACTGAATTACATTTACATGTAACAGTCAAGATTTCAAACATCATAGAATACACACACGACATCTAACAGCAAAGAAGTAAAGATGGGAGAGGACATGAAGTTTAGAGTTAGTTGGGCAGAAGCAAGAAATGGATGACAGGAATTTTGAACAAAATATGCCCTCTTCTTTCAATATCCACATTTTATCCATTTTTCCACCTTGCTCCTTGATTCTCTTTTTTCTTTTACTATTATGTATCTAGTTTCTCTATCTCTAGAAAATACCTCACTCATTATTAGCAAACAGTGAAATACTTTATTTTTCCAAAATTTGATGCTAACAATCAGGAATTTCACTGTCACAGGTAGGAAAATTAGGAAATTACCACACATCAGAGTCTACAGTGTTAATATTACTTGCTCCCCTAAGTTATTACATAACTTTATTCCAAAATAGATTATGAAATACACTGAAAGGAATTTTCACATATATTTTTAATTCCTTTGTTCCCCAGAATCTAGGACAAAAGTTTTCTTAATAATGTAGGTGTCCTATAGAAGCTTGCTAAAGACTAAAGCTAAAATTTTGAGACACAAGTTGTTTCTGCCATTTTAAATAACACTTATCAACAAGTAAGGTATTGTTTTGCTGGATATTCATCTATTCTAAGCATTAATTACTCTAAAAATTGTATTTCATCATGCTTAAGAATTCAGAATAATTAAATCACATAGGTGTCATCATTTGTTTTATTTTTATAACAAATTAATTTTGTAAATCAATAAAGTAACTTTTATTGTAATGAGAATTAAATGAATCAGCAAATTCAGATTTGCTTTATTTTGATGGAGAGAATTACAACAATTATATATTAAACACATTGTATTTCTTCTGATAATGGTAACTTTCATTGTTTTTTCAGATAGTGTACATTACTGCTACCCATACTAGATGCAGGCTCTACTGTGTATTTCTATTTGTAGATGCTGAAATATTAAACATTGTGTTTAATCTTTAAGTGCAAAAGTGTAACCCTTTGAAAAATACTGTGTATCTATATCTACATCTCTTATAAATATAACATATTATCAATATTCTTTTTTTAATGACCTATTATCTAATATAAGCCTTATTTCTCCCCCTACCAACTTTCAGCATTTTCAAAAAAGGATAACCCCTCTTCTAGAGACTGGCTAGGAAAGGAAACAGGAAAATCTCCCAATAGTTTGTGCACATTTTCAGATAAATTCATTACAGGAATTTTGGTTGCTGTTCTGCAGTTGTATTATTATTTATTGCTCTCCTATCTTTTCTCACAAGTGATATACCATATCTGTTTAAAAAGCCATGCTTCCAAAGGAAGAGCTGGGGTCTTCTTTCTTCTATATTCTGCAAAATGCTGTATAGTTTCCAGCTTGCTGTAAATTTGTCCTGATTATTTTGTGTTTGCTGTCAGTGTGGAAAATAAAAATAATGTACCATAATTTTACATTAGAAACTAGGGAATTTGGTAATATGTTTATGCCTTTGGCTGTGAAATAGAGGCAGGCTGCCATACTTCATGAAATTTGTGACCTTCATGCTTCCCTTGTGCACACTGGCTAGGCTATACTGAGAAACTCCAGATGTGACAGATGTATGAATCCCACTGAGCTGATCTTTATTCTGGAGGAAATCCCAGCATATTCTGGCCAGAGAAAGGTGAAAGGAAGTGCTTAAGGTTACATCATGTACCACATTAAGTCCTCGAGCAATAATGAATAGTTTGCTTTATTTATTTGCATTTGAAATTTTTAAGACAACACCCATTGTGAAATGCCACAGGGCATCTGTATCATGAAAAATAAACAAAATGCTAAAAGCTAAAAGTCATTTTTAATTAACATATCAATTACAAAAAGCTTAACTGAACAGATGTCCCTTGCTTTGTGCCCAGAAGTTCAATGAACTGGAGCTCTGTCAGGTCAAGAGAAAAAAAATAAATAGTGCAACAGACTAAAGGCCTTGGGACTCTTAATAAGAGGACTCTTGTTAATTTTACCCTTTGTGACTACACACAACTACAGGTATCCTTACCAAAACATGAAGGGCAATGTCCTATGGAGATTTATAGATATTTCAAATCTATTACTGAGGAAAGAACATTTGTATTACATTATTTCAATATGTGTGTTTGGAATTCATCAAACTAAGTATAGCTAGGAAGGGTAACCAGTATCAAATGTTTCTTATATATCTCCTACCTATTTTTTGCATGAATAATTTTGATGAAACATAAACCGTATACCTTTTTCCAAAAAACCTTAGTGGACTCTTAGTGATGGTAAGAGGAGATCTGACTACGTAAAAATCAAGCCACTTGTAAAACATGACACCAAATGATGACTCTTCTACCATAAATACCTATCATATTCTCTCCAACTCCACTTTGTGTATCCCTTACTAATTTGATAATTCATGTGGTGGTACAGTATATAGATCATCTCACCACTTCCTGGCTCTACATCTGGAAAATGCTGCTCATTCTTCCAGGCATAGGGAAAATGCTATATTCTCTGTGTAGAATCACTCCAACTGTATTTCTCCATAATTTCTACCTGCAAAATTAGATGTCCCTTTGTCTGACCCATTGTTTTTTGGTAAGAATGCATTATAACTTTACTACGATGGCTCAGCAAGAGCCATTTAGGTTATGATTTATGACATTTGGGATAGGCTGCCAAATTTCCCGATGTAGTTAAGGAAACAGACTTGCTATCTTCTTGCTGCACCAGCTGTTTGTGTGCAGCATGAAGACAATATGGACACTTCTTTTCTCACAGCCTGTGTTCCATACTGGAAGAATGGGAAATGCCAGAAACATTTGTGAGTGAAAGATATTTCTTTAAATGTCAAGCACCCTAAATACTTGATTGTTTGGAATGCGACCACATGATCAATTCAAGTGCAAGAAGTTTGAAAAGATAAATATTTTTTAAATTTCCGAATTTAAACTAGAGAAGACTAAAAACACAATTATGTAAGTGGCTCCATAAACTCTGTCCAGTTGCCATAAAGCCAATCAGTTTGTTATTGATTATAGGTATTACATTAACTATGAGCAAATCTGTCTTTAATTCTGAGTCTCTCGAAGAAAAGGACTGTAATTTTAATAATATTACCCTTCATGTTAGGAATAATTTTAGATTACATTTGTAGAATGGATAGCTCTAAGGAGAAGATACTTCTGTCAAAATCTTAGACTTTGGAATGAGACACCAGAGTTCTATATATTGGAGAAGGTAATGTGAAATAGGCCAATTTTGATTAAATCAAAATAAAATTCCCATAACCTTTCTGCTAACCTAGAAAAAAGTTAATACTCTCTAAAGGAAAATAATACAACCATCCTCGGTTGTATTGCCAACTTTTTCTTTTAAAAGACTTTGTATGAGAATTCTTTCCTACAGACTATGTATAAATGTTCTATTAGTTCCACATATAGCTATATTTTTGGTATTGTTATTCTTTTCATTTTATTAACATGGATAGCAATATTCATTATAGTTCTATAACTTAATAACTTGAAAATTACATTAAGCATTTTTACATGTGCTTTTGCATAATTGTATATCTTGTTTTTTGCAATGAGTTAAAATTTTTGCTTAAAAATGCTTTAATTAGTTTGTCTTACTTTTTTCACCTTTGTAAGAGATGTTTTTTAAATTCTGGATGAAAGTCCTTTATCAGATATATCTTTTCGCAAATATGTTTTAGTATGTGGCATACTTTTATGTTTTATTAACTATGCTTTTTAGAATGTTTTATTAAGATGTAATTTGAACACAGTAAATTTATGCTTTAAAAATGTATGTAAAAATGTGAAAATGTTCAGTGATTGTTTTGGTATATTCACAAGGTTTTATAACTATCAATATTATATAATTTTAGAAGAACAGTAATTTTTATTTTTAAGGTGATTTTAATATTTTATATTAATGTTTTCTCCTATATAATCCTCATTCACTGCAAGTTGTAAAGGTTTTTTCCCAATATTGTCCCTTTTTTGCATGTGCATATAAGGTAGGATAAAAGGCTTATACTTTTTCATACATATATCCAGTATTTGCAGGACAATTTGTTGAAAAGATTATACTTTCCTTATTAAGATACCTTGGCAACTTTTATATGTGCATGGCTTTAGTCTGTATTTTACAATCTACTCCAGTGATTCATATGCCTATTCTTATGCCAATATCATTTGGTCCACATAGCTTAGCAATATAACTTGAAATCTGGCTCATCTGTTTCTTAATTGTGCTCATCTATTTTAATGCTTTCATATATTTCAAAATTGTTTTTGGTTATTTGTGTACTTTGAATTTCTGTATAAATGTCATCATCAACTTGTCACTTCTGTATTTATTTACTGCCACAATAATTTAAGTCTTCAAAACTATATATATAAAAATGTGAGTAATCAAAATAGTATGGTTTTAGAATAAAAACAGACCCACAAAACAATAGAATAGAGCCGAGAGTCCATAAATAAACCCACACTTAATATGGGCGGGTAATCTATAACAAAATAGCAAAAATCATAAATGGAGATAGTCCCTTCAACAAATGGTGTTGGGAAAAGTGGACAGTCACATGCAAAAGTATGAAACTAAACCACTACCTCACACTATACACAAAAATGAACTCCAAATAGATCAGTGATTTGGATGTAAGACTGAAACCATTTCATACACAGAAGAAAACACACGCAAAACATTCCATGACATTGGTGTCAGAGATGACTTTGGTGACTTGACTCTAACAACAAGGGAAACAAAAGCAAAAATTAACAAGTGGGACGACATCAAAGTAAAAAGCTTCTGCATAGTGAAGGAAACTATCATTAAACTGAAAAGTCATTTTACCAAGTGGGAGAAAACATTTGTTTATCAGACATCTGACAATGGGCTAGTAGCCAATATCTACAAAAAAAGGGCAGAGGGGCTAAACAGACACTTCTCCAAAGTCATGGTCAACAGACACATGCAAAAATGCTCATTATCACTTCTCACCAGGGAAATGAAAATCAAAACCACATGAGAGACCATATCATACCCATGAGTATGGCCCATATTAAAACAAAAAACAGAAAATTTTGGCTAGGATGTAGAAAATGGAGCCCTTCCACACTGCCCTGGGAATGCCCTTATAGAAAAGAGCATGGAAGTGTCTCAAAATTTTAAAGATATTAGTATTTAATATAATATTTAGTAATATTAATACTTAATATTTTATTTTAAATCTTTAATAATGATATTTGATCATCTAATTTAAAAATATCTATCTTATGCTCCAGCAATTCCATTCCTATGTTTCTACCCAAAGAATGCAAAAACACTAATTTGAAGAGATATTTACATTCTGTTTTAAAAATTTATTTATTTATTTATTTATATTTTACATCACTATTCATTTTTTTTTACAATGTTTGCTTTCTTTTCTCAGGAGTAGTCCCCACAGAATTTCCAGCACCAGTTTCACCATTCTTTTGTTCCTCACAGCACTATCTACAATTTACAAGTATGGAAACTGCCTAAATGCCCAATGGCAGATAAGTGGATAAAGAATATGTGGTATATATACACAACAGACTATTCCCCAGTTATAACACAAGATTAAATCTTTCTAATTGCAACAACATGATTTAACTGAAGCAGATTATACAAGGTAAAACAAGTCAAAAGGAGACATATAAATACTGAATGGTTTCACACACAGGGACTATGAAAACAAAAAAAAAAAACAAAGGAACAAAAAAAAAAAAACTAAACCAAAAGAAATCTCACTTTAGAACCGAGGCTACCAGAGTGGGAGGGCAAGAAGCAAAGTGTGGAGGATACCTTATGGATTGTGTGTGCCTTAGTGGTGGGGGTGGTGTGGTAACATACATATGAATCAGTGTGAACCTATATTTTTATCATATACCCTGTTGTAGACCAGTGATAACCTCAATAAAAAATAAAAATATAATAAATATTAAATAAAAAATTGAAAAAGGAATTATCTTTTTAAGTAGCAAATAATAATTTTCCTTACAATTGAAGTCTTTGGTCCTGAAAATAAATGCAAGGCCATTAGAAGATTAGAAGATTACCACATAGAAGAATAAGTAAAATAATTAGTATGGTTAACCGTTGAACGTGTCATATTTTAGGCTGTCAATGTTTGTTTATAAAATAGGAAAACAGATAATATAGTGACTCTAATTTCCTACTACATAGAGTTAAGACAACTGTGTGGAAATTTGGGGGACATTAGCTCCCTGAGGATTGTCAACACATGTAAATATTACAGCTTTGATAAACATTTCTGTCATTTTGTTAAAAAAAGATTGAATCATCTGAACATGATTTACTTAAAGACAGAATAGGAAAAATCTAGCAACAAAATAACAGACATAAATTGACTAATTTGCATTCACTCTCTGTTCCTTGTGTTGTTTATGAGCAATTATGTATATTGCATCTTATACACAATATAAATGGCAACAATGAAAGCTTCTTTGTAAATTCAGTATCATGACACTGCTGTCTTATTTCAAAGATCAAAACTATTAAAATAATAGAAAATGTCAAATTTTCTTTATCATTTTAATTATTTATGCAAGAAAAATAATTGTTCCAATAAGGGAAATGTTTTGTAAAAAACTTGAAAACCTGTTTTTAAAAGCAGAAATCATTACCAAGTTCTAGAAATCCCTTAATTTTTTTCCTCTGGAAAACTGTGAATTACAAATAGAAGGATTTATCACAATAATTATGCAGGAAAAGAAAAGCACATTAAATCAAGAGCAATTTTAAGCGACCATAACATTTGCTCCAATTAGAAGCAGAGCAATTTTCAAATTGCCCCTTTATATTTGCTTTTTTACTTCTTAAACTTTATTTTCTTAATTGGTTTGCTAAAAATATAGAGTGAGGTAGTCATACTAGATCTTTTTATAATCTATGTTTATAGCTATTATCTATATTTTTCTTAGCGAACACTTCATTTTATTTTATTTTATCTCAATTTATTTTAATTGATGTAATATCAAGATACCCCCCTCAGGTATTACCACCATAGTGCTCCCAGCACCAACTCACCACTCATTCTAAACTAAAATTTAAAAAGCATGGATGAATAATTCACTGCAATCAAAATATTTAGGACTGGAAATTCAATGGAATAAATTGAAAATATGAAATGATAATTAAATGTTAACCAATTCTGTCAACTAAAAAGGCAGAAAGGGAAAGATATGCTTGCACCCAATTAGTTAAAAATATTTTCTGAATTTATTTATATACAAACATTAGAGTTACATTTTCTCATACCACACATCACAGTCTGTCACTTTTTATAAACAACTCAAGATATGTAGACTTTGGAATATTTAGGCCATTTGGGTTCTGCTGCCTTTTCATGTAGAGCAGTATCATCAAGCCATCTGTCCTCTAGATCCCTCTGAAATGCTATTGATATAAACTTTCTCCATATTCTTCATTATATTATTATTAACATGTTCAAAATTTTAAGTCACACTTCTTGTAAAAGTTAGTGAATATTCTAACATAGTATAATTCCAAATGGTCCTCTATGCATTTGATAGCATATTATAAATTTTATAGAAATTGGCATGAGTTGTATTTGTTGCAACTACAAATCTAATTTTTTTACAGAGATGGACATGCTAAAACTAAAATAAAAATCACCTACAGTTTCTGAATTATCTCTTCAAATGTCATTTTGCTTTTTTAAAAAAAATGTGAAACTTGGGAGTCCAGAAACATTGCAGCAGAATGAATATACCAGACTCACCTCCTCCATATGCTTACAACCAAATAATACCCAAATAAAGACAAAGATGAAAAACAGGTAATTACTGTATTTATGACACAGTGAAGAGGGGTAGGAAAACTGTAATTAAATTCTGGAGTAATACGAAGGCAATACAACACCTGAGAGGGAGGGGTGATTGCCCTAAGAGCCTCTTTGCTGTTTACACAGGAGCACACACCCACATCAAGAACTATAAAACCAGGGACTATACTGGAGAAAGAGTTTACGGAGTCAGTAACCAGGAAAGAATGTACCACTGGAAAGCTCTAGGAATGAGAATGAATGGAAGTGGTTATCAACTTCAATGTGTGGCTTCCAAAGGGGAACAGTTGGACCTGGAACTGGCAGAGAGGGCCAAGTCAAATGACCTGTGTTTCCTTACTCAAAAGGCTACTGTTTGAAATCTTTGTATATAATATACTAAAAACCTGCCTTACCCACCCCCCTCCAAAGCCAAAGTTAAATAATAAGCAAATACTATCTTTACATAGGGTTTGACTCACCTGGATGTTATAAAACAAGCAAGGACCCCAAGGTAAAACTCTAAAGGCAAAAAGAAAAACACCTGGTGTGTGACCCAGTCTCAACTGTAATTTCCATCCTGCACACTACATATATTGCTAAATCACAACACAGTGGTCTAGATGCAGAGAGATCACTCTACATCTCTACTGCACAACTCAGGGAACCTCTGCTTAAGCCCTTAATGATCACGGTAGTTGACTTTTCCTTCACCTACTAATCCATTTCCCTCCTACCTATTACTCCATATAGGAATCAATGCCCTGATCATCTGAAAAGATGCACAGTCATTGGTCAATGAAATAACAGACAGCTAAAATCCTGGGTAAAATACTAAGAGTGTACACAGTTACTTACAGGTGTGGTATAAAGCAAATTTATCAAGATAAGAAAAAGGCTATTACAACTCATAAAATCTAAAAATGAAGAGAACATAACACAAATCATGGTTGTGGATGTTGCCTATGGCCATGTAAGCAGATTTAGAGGCAGTAGAACAGACACAAGAGGAATTTTCTAACATTCATCCAATCATCCATCTCACATACCCTTCTAATAAATTGACAAAATTCTGGAGACGACAGCTGTGGCTTTAGTAGGTTTCTTGGCCACCTTAAAATCCACATTTTTCAGAATTTGCCATTATGGTATAGGAAATGCATCTCCTACTAACACTCACTCCTAGGAATTTCTGACTATATAACAGTCATATGCCCAGGATTACATCGTATTCTAGCCAAAGATTGTTCTTTTATTCATTCCTTTAAACACAGTTTTCCAGTCCTTACTCTGTACAGATAGAAGTTAATTTTTAAAAAATGTGTAATTCTTGTATTATTTTATTGTGGCAAAACCACTTAAAATAAGATCTACGTCCTTAAATTTTTTTAAGTATACAATATCACACTCTTGAGACAATACAATACAATACAGAGGATCTCTCCAATATAGTCATCTTGCCTAACTAAAATTTTATATCCCTGATTATCAAGTCCGCCTCCCTCCAACCCTATAAAAACAGAATTCTATTCTTTTCTTCCATGAGTTCAACTAATGTAGATATCTCATATAAATGGATCATACAGTATTTGTCCTTTACAAATGACATATTTCCTCTAACATAAAATTCTTAAGGTTATACGTGTTGTTGCATTTTGTAGTCATGTAAAAGAATGAAATTGGTCCCCACACACAAAATTAAATTAAAAATGAATTATGACTTAACACAAGGTTTAAATTCTCTGTAAAATTCCCAGAGATAAAAGCACAGGTGACATTCCCTTACATAAGACTAATGATATGGTAAACATTTTTTGACACAGGTTATAAAAGTTTTGGTAATCTATTACGTATCTTCACACTGCCAAAAGTATTGCCATAAACAACATTAAAATACACAAATAGGTAAAAGGATTATTGTAAGATTTTCTACAAAATACCAACCCTTTGTTTTGTAGAGCATGAGTTATTATGGGTTATTAGCATGACTAAACATTGAAACATCTCAGATGTTTATATTTAATTTCCATGAATAAGGATAATTATTATAAACTGAACATCTTACTCACATCTGTCAGATGGCCAAAAGTTGGTTGAGCTGTTTGAAGCATAAGTTGTTTGGTTACTGGTTCGATTTCTGGAGGAAAACCAAAAAAAGTATTTAGAGTATTATTGGAAGTAACAAAAAGAAACCCAAAATATAAAAGTTGCTAATCTTATATTTATCAATATTTTTACACAGGAAACAAAGTTGGATTTCCTCTATAATAAAATTGGCTCATTGACACATTGCTGAATTCACATTCACAGACAACCATATAATTGCTGAAAATTTCAGCATAGATTACATTGGTCAACGTTGAGATCATTACTGACTTAAAAAGGCCCTAATCTGTAGTATCTTGGTGTGCTTAACATGACTAAAACCCTGAAAATTTTCTATTAGCTCTTGTTTTGAAGCTATTTCATATAATTCATTTTATATGTTTCACCGTGTCAATTTATCCCGTAGGACTGCAACATGATAAATCAGCCTAGAAGGATGTAGTATTGCATTGCATTGCATAATACCACCATGCACACATCATCCAGAGTTGTTTGCATCATTTTCTGATGTAATGCAATACTACTCCCAGGCAGCTGCTGAAGTAAGCTGACGTCAGCAGAGCACTATAGAAGGCCCTGTCGGAAAGGTTGAGCACTGAAAATATTTCAGATGTTGGGCGAGACAGTTTTAAGCCACTGTTACATAGAACAGTTATTATTTTATCCATATAGGCACAATACAGAACAGTAATGCCTCAAAAGTACATTAATAGCATGGACAATTTCTGTTCTATTTGGGGGAAGTGACATTTGCCAACCAGAAGAAAAGTATCACTTCTCAAATGAAGAAGGCTTATCATCTTTACTTCAGATGCAAGGTTGGTGACCAAGACAAGCCTTGGGCTCTGCATATATGCTGTGCTACATGTACAACACAGCTTTCACAGTGGTTCAATGGCAAAAGACCATAAACGCCATTTGCAGTCCCCATGGTGTGGAGAGAGCCAAGCAACCACATAAAAGACTAATAATGAAGCAAAAAGAAGTCGAGAATAGTCTACCCAAACATTCCGTCTGCATTGAGACCAGTTCCACATGGTGAGGGACTTCCTATTCCAGAACTTCCAGCAGAATATTCTCTTGATTCATATGATGAGGACAAGGGTGAGCCGACCTGTTCTCCTGTTCCATAAGCACACAGTGATCCAGATTTTCAATGTGATGCATCATCAACCCCACACAGACTAACAGAAGAAGAACAAAATGACCTGGTTCGTGATTTGGACTTATCCAAGAACAAGGCAGAATTGCTAGGATCAAGACTCCAACAATATAATCTTTTAGAAGATGTCACAATTACTTGATATCGAAAGTGCCACCAGCAACTGGAGCCTTTCTTCAGAAAGGAAAGTACTCTGGTATTCTGTTCCGGTATCAAGGGCCTCATGAATGCCTCAGAAATCACTCATGACCCACAAGAATGGAGACTATTTCTAGACTCTTCGAAACTGAGTCTTAAGGCTGTGCTTTTTGCACAATGGAAACCGTCTTCTATTCCTGAACAGCTATACAAGAGACAAGCAAAGAAATCTAAGAAGTAGTCTATGACTTGATTTTTTACAGGTATTAACTGTAGGCCTATTACTATTGGCATGCATTTCGTGATGTAAACATCCATTTATTGCAGATTACAAAAAAAACTAGAGCCAAAATTAGAATTTGACTGTCATATTCGTGTTGCGCACATACAAATTGATAGGAAATGACTAATTTTATTTCAGTAACATGACTTTTGTAAAAATTTGTTGACAAGTGTAATCTTAGTAAAAAAGCAGAAAATATATAATTACCTCATTATATGTGATAGAGTTCCTGCTATTATTTTTTATTAACGTAACACACAACCCAGAATTACATGGATTTTCCCATAATTTTATGGTGTAAAAGTATTAGAATATCATTTTGTTATAATAAACGTTAGAATTCTTATTTATATTTTTACACCAACCATAGATTACCGAGGTCATGATAATGCATTAAAATATAAGCAATTTAAATTAGAGAAAAGAATATGTAACTAAATTGAAATTAAGAAGCAGCTTGTACTGTGTCTAGAGTATTATTACAACTTTTAAGTTGTTATTAAATACAAAAAAGAAATCTCGGAGTGGTCATTAAATAGATAGATTTAATTGTAATAGTCTGCTTCTCTCCCATTCTCCACCTGTAACCACCACAGACAGGAATTCAAAGTGGGAAGAGGCCACTCCGAACTGCAGTGGACTCTTAACATACATAACAACTTTTCAGTCTTTTTCTAACATAATACGAAAAGAGGCATACTTTTGAAAAGGTGGGTGCAGAAACCATGTGATTCCATTTCAGTAATAATTATGATAGCCATAAAAGAATTATTGTTTCCTTTTCTTTGTAGCTTTAGAGAGCTCTCAGGAGGGACAGCTGAAAAAGTAATGTCAGATTGATGCACAGAATGTGATTCAAAGGATCCTGCTGTTCGTAGGATTTCCTGAAGAATAATGCCCTCAAGGGTTGATATATTTTTATTACAGTGCTTACATGAAGCTCTGCAACCTCAATAATAGTTATAGAAATGGCACTGTCTGGCTTCATTGATCAAAAATTGACAAATGAAGGGTTTCTGAAAAAAATTATTATATGATGTTTCTCATATATTCTAAAAATTTGGTGAAATATATTGATATATTTTGAATGTTGAACTAGCCTTACATTTCTAAAATAAACCAAACTTGGTTGCAGTAGTCATTTCTGTATATTCCTGGATTCAGGGTTCCAATATATCGTCATAATTTTGCATATGTTTGTTTATGATACTGCTCAGTAGTATTTTTTCTTGTAATGTCCTTCTCAAGTTTTAGTATAAAAGCAAATCAAAGAAATTTAAGAAAGTATTCCCCTTACAGTCCTTAAAAATGTTTTACAATATATTCTTTAAATGCTTGATAGAATTCATACATGACAAAACTCAATGAACTTTGGGGAAGATTTAAAAGTATGTGTTAGTTTCCGTACTGGACAAAGTTATTGACATTTTCTATTTCTTTTTCTGATGATTTTATAAGGATTTTTTTCCTAGGAAGTTGTTTATCTAAATATTCAAACTAATTGACATACTGGATCATAATAGCCTCTTACGGCCTTTAAATATAAGAACTAATCCTAGAGGATGTTTATGAAACGGCATCACATTGCTCTGATTAGCATTTATTCTGATTTGGAGATGTACACAGAAGTTATTTCCTATCATCTGATAGGGTTATTTTGGTTGAACTGTGATAGTATTTGTAATTGTATTCATTATATATGCTGGATGCTAGACCATAACTGGATATTTGATTTTTGAGTATTTTCTCCAATTTTGTGAGTAATATTTTTAGTTTATTGAAAGAGTTCTTTAAAACAAACAAAAGTTTTTACAGTCCACCTTAAGTCATCTTGGTTGTTTGTTCTTTAGGTATCGTATCTAGAATCACTGCTTAATGTAAGGCCATGAAGATTTCTATGTGTATTTCTCTTCTTTGCTTCAAAATATTATTGATTTGTTATTAATTACTAGAAATATATGTTTGGGAATACAACTTTACAACTCTTTGAAAATCTTTGATATCAATCTCTTTTCAGATGTTTACTATGCAAATATTTCCTCCCTTTCCGTAGGGTGTCTCTTTGTTTTAGTTAAGGTCTCTTTCGCTGTGCTGCTGTGCCAAGCTTTTTAGTTTAATATCATTCCAGTTGTTTATATTCTCTTTTGTTTTCCTGGCTGATGGAGTCAAATCTGCAAAGATATCTCTGAGGTTTATTTCATGGAGTGTTTTGCCTATGTTTTCTCCTATGTATCTTATGATATTAGGTCTTAAATCTAAGTCTTTAATCCATTTTGAGTTGATTTTTGTGTATGATATAAGAAAGTGGTCTAGTTTCATCCTTTTGTATGTGCCAGTCCAATTTTCCCAACATCATTTATTGAAAAGCCTTTCCTGTTCTGTTTTACATTCTTCACTCCTTGTTGTAATGATTAGGTGTCCACATTTGTGTAGGTTTATTTTGGGGCTTGCAATTCTATTTTATTGGCCTGTGTCTCTGTTTTTGTTCCAGAACCATGATGTTTTAATTATTATGTCTCTATGGTATAGAATAAACAAAATATTGATATAACAATACCAAGGATTAATATCACATGCAATATTGAGCAAAGGAGGCCATGTAATACACTCTGCTTCCTTAGATAAAGTTTAAAATAAGCAGTACGAACAGTGATTAACTTTGAAGATGCAGATAGGTGTTGTAAATAATTGGAGAGGCCAAGAAAGTGCTTTTGTTGTATCTTAAGAGTTGAGTTTTTACCCTACCTCAGTCTTGGACTGTGTAACATGGGCTGCCCTAGAAATATAATCAGTAGCATATGAATCTACATATAAAGTAGATCATACCTTTAATGAATCAATATATGTTATTCACAGGTACTATTTTTTAAATGCACTGAGAACTTGTGATATAATAAAATCACTTAAAATGTTTCATAGATTCTTGTTATTAGTATTTTTGTCAATAGTTACTAAAAATTATTTTGTGAGATATCTAAGCAATTTTCACAATAAAAAGTTCCTTATGTATTAACAGATTGGAATCAATGGTTTAGATGATACCAGTGAATACAAGTCATTAAAATACCCTCTTGATTGCATAAACATCTAATTAAAATATATTTCAAATGATAGAAGTAATCTAAACAATGCTTGTAATTTGGTGAGTCCTTAAAGAATTGTTACACTTCAAGGTTTACAAAGAAATATATTGAAAGAAAGATGCAAATGTACAGGAATTTCAACTTGTCAGTGGATACCAGGAAATAGATGTTTGTTGTTTAACAGATTTTAATTTTCCACTGGTAAAATAGGTGATCAATATATCTAATATTTCCAATATGAATCATAATATAAACTGAAATAGTTTCAGACTCTCTACAATAGTAAACTGGGCTTAATGGTCACAGGATATTGAATGTAGACTTTCCTTCTGATATTGATATTCTTAGTTACATTTTCTGCCAAATTTATTCTCTATCTCAGTAGTGGAGTTTTCAAGAGAGAGCAGTTTTCAAGAGATATGCAGTAGCATGAATAAGCTTATTAAGAGTTTGCCTTTATTCCTTCCATGTGCTAATGTTTCAGAATATCAACCACGCAGTAACACGATTGCTTATTTAGGTGCTTTACAAAATCACTGACTAAGAAAAGTGGTAAATTTGGCCTTAGGCTACAATAAACCATTAGTGAATTATTGCTAAATATATGGACTATACATTTGCTATACTTAAATAAAATCAAAGGAAATGGTTACATTCCATATGCCTTCAATGTTTCCCTAAGAAATACTCCTATAAGAAACACTGAATTTTTACCCAAAATCATCTCTTTGTACATAATACTAAATTATAATAATGCATCCTATTTGCCAAACATTTTCCATATACTATTTCTAATTAATGAAATTACATTTTATAGTAAAAGTTATTCCAACACTATTGATTACTAAAAAAAAGCACTTAGATAAATTAAGGACTTGCCTAAAACAAACCATTGTGTTTAAGATTGGATTTGCACTAAAATTACTCTCAGTTCAAAGACTGCATTTATCTTATCCCCTCTCCTCGTTGCAATTATCATTGAGTGCATTAAGTTCTGTAAGAGGAATTTTGGACAAAATCATTTAGTTTCTAAATGAATGAAAATGATTTACTTTTCCTTTAGCCCAACACTTTAAGGGGTGATAGAAATTTGAGTCAAAAAGTTTTTCCTTCCTTTTCTCAGATATGATTCCATCCATTTATGATCAAAGTAATTGCCAAAATGAGTAGCTGAGGCCCTAGGCAAAGACATGCATAGAAATGAAGCAAAGATGTTATTTTAACATAGAAGTCTATTATGTCTCAGAAAATTTTTGAAAAACACTGCAACCTACAGAAAAAGATAAAACAACAAGGATGATCTGTTAGTAGCAAATGAAGGATCTAGATAATACATCAATTAGTAGGCAATTGCTACACATTCTTACATATTGGTAAGACAATGTAAACAATGCCCTCTTTCAAAAAAATATACAGACACACAAATACAACTTTAAACACAGACATACTGTGAATACTATAGTCCCACTTTTCCAAACATGGCATAGATAAAATTAAAAAGAACCACAATTAAAAGCAAGAAATCTGGGGATATTTTAAGGCCAGCATGAGCTGTACTAATTGATTTTAGAAATTTGCCTCAAGAAAAATGAGTAGTTCTTACTAAATTTCAACATCATAAATCTTGACTCAACTAAGATTGGAATAAATATTAGGGAAAATAGGACTCAGTTTTAAGTTGTGCCAAGACCAAGAAAAAAGGGCAGAATATTGGCACTAAAACATAGATAAGAACTTCTTAAAGTACCACCTACGAAGTGAAGTAACACAGCAGTGTTGAAAAAAAATGATCAACCCATTTCAGAATTGTTGCAATCTGTCAGATATCACAAAATCATTAATGGAAGATTATATTGCACCATAAACTAGCTTTTCCACTTTTGAAGTTATCCTTACTTTCAAGCCCCTATCTCCTCGCTACCCTGATTGATTTTCTATACTTAACAACAACAAAAAAAATCCATCTAGTGACCTCCCTGTTCTATTCTTCTTCGCTCTTGACCTAATACCATCCTTGATGCTGGATTTTTGTGAGTTCTCTGCTAGATCCCTCAATAGTGAAATTGCTGGCAGCAACTCATGCTGAAATAGGCACCTTGGTTAATTTGGATATCTAAAGTATAAAAATCAATAAATCGTGATCACTTAGTGTTGATTCCTATTTGTACTATAAGTAAATCACATCATGTGGTTTAGAAATATTTCTTCACTAATGAGCTGAACAACCACTGTGAAAACACCTTAAGTTTCCTATCATCATCCCAGCTGCTCCAGAACCTATGGCCTTCTGCTCTTAAGCACATGATGATTGACACATCAGGAATTCTCAGGACTGCTCTGAAAAGTGTTCTGAACGAATAAGGACTGGGGCTCTTCTAAGTATTACATATTTTGAATTACACTCCTCTCACTTGAATGAACTTGTGTTTGACACAGGGATTTTAGAATGGTTTCATAAACCAGCCAAGAAACCCCAGAATATGACTGTGGGTCCAAGATTTCGAACATAACAGACTTATTGCAGGGTGAAAGTTAAAAAAAAAAAAAACAAAAGAAAACAAACAAAAAAAAAACCATACTCTTCATCAAGAAAAGTTTATTTCAATTCAGTGACTTTCCTTCACAAAAATCACAGCTTGAACAGTTGGGATGCACTGGGAGAATCGAAAGCAGAAAGTTCAGGTGACTGAAATCCTAACACAAACATGCATAATGTCCACAGGTGGCGTCGCCTCTGGGTATAGTGTCTTTAGTCCTCGTATCCTTAGAACCAGCACACATTTGGCAACAGATTTAACAAACTTATTAATCTCCAAGATTCATATTTTTGTATAAAGAAACACCAGTAATAGCAAAAATAACTATTGTCTATTGAATCAATTCAGGTTAAAGAAGTAAAGTAACTAAAGATATGAAAAGAAAAGAAAAATATGTTTGTTCCATTAAAACAGAACAAATAGAAATAGCAATTGTATTTTTGTGACTTTAACTTTAAGCAGGAAGATTCTCCTAAATTTAATTAAAGAATTAAACAATGAGCAAGAATGATATGACAAGTAGAAAAAATATACCAGTAAGAGAACAACTTTCTTCTCACAAAAGAGGTTAAGTCTGAAAATTACAGCAGTAAAATCTAAGTTTGTTTTAGATTTACTGACTCTCTTGGTCTGAAAAGAGAATTAATACTAGAGTTAAAGCCCAATAAGTCACAGGAGAAACTAAGAAAGGCATATAGGAGCTTTCAGACAAAATATGTTTACTTCTTAATGTACTGAGCATGGGTGTCATGGTGAATTTAAACTTCTAAGACAGAGGTATTATGTACAACCCTATAGATCTCCTTGAGACTTGGAGAGATGAAAGGCATGCTTGGAATATAATAAAAGGTTTAAAGCCAAGATGGACGATGTAAAGCAATCTATAGTTTTATGGATATGTAACCAACTGACTAAAAATGTGCTGAAGAGTAGTTGAAAACATTAAGAGGTATCATCACATTATATAGCTAATGCTATCTAATTATATACAAATCAAGTAAGTATAGAAAGTAGCTACTATCTTTCTGACACAGATCAAAAAGCTGGCTCACAAATAGGCTCACATAGTACAGGAGAATTTCTGTATGCTATGGAGGTCCATTTTCCCAAGAAAAGAGTGTGCAGAAGATGTCAACACACAGGTAAAAAAAATGGCTCCAGAAATGCAAAAAGAGTTTAATTTTTAAATAGCTCAGCTAACAAAATTCACATATAAATACTTAGAAAATATATACATATAAGAAGACATGAAAATGCTTCAAATTTATTAATATAACAGGGAACACTTACAGAAAGGTAAATATTTGCACCTGACACAGTTATAAACCAGGTCATAATATAAAGATGCTGACATCTAAAATCTTAGAGGACACTGATGCTAATAAATTAATCATCAACTACATGATAGCATAATTGAAGGTACAGTCATGAGTGCATCTATGTAGTTTTTCTGTTTCAATAGAAAGAAGATGATCTAAATGGAATTCTGTCTAATTCTGCAAATACATTATCACATTCAGTTTGTTAGTATTTTGTTGAGTATTTTGGCATCTTTGTTCATCAGAGATACTGAACTATCATTTTCTTTTTATATGATGTCCTTTTCTGGTTCTGGAATCAGGATAATGGTAGCTTCAAGGAAAGTGTTTAGAAATAATTCCTTCTCAACATTTTTTGGAAGAGTTTGAGAAAGATAACTATTAATTCTTCTTTGAAAATTTGTTAGAATTCATTAATGAAGCCATATATCCTGTCCTTTTGTGTTTTGGGAAGCATTTGATTATTTAATTTCCTGACTCCTGGTGGGTGATTCAGATGTTCTGCTTCTTCTTGATTCTGTTTTGAATTGTTGCATATTTCTAAGAATTTTTCCTTTTCTTCCAGATTGTATTTAATTGTTCACAATACACTTTTATGATCCTTTGTATTTCTGTAGTATCTATTTTATCTATTCTGTAGTATCTATTGTTCATTTTAATTTTTTTTATTTGTGATTTCTCTCTCTGCGATTCTGGCTATATTTTTGTCTATTGTGTCCATCTTTTAAAAAAAATCAACTTTTGGTTTCACAGATCTTTTAAATTACCTTTTGATCTCTGTTTCATTCCTTCTACAGATTTGTGCTCTGATATTTACTATTGCATTCCTTCTACAGATTTTGGTTTGGTTTATTCTTTTTTTCCTAGATTCTTCAGGTACAAACCTAGATTTTTTATTTGTGAAACTTTTTTTTTTTCCCTGAGGTAAGCTTGTATTGCTATAAACTTCCCCTTTAGTGTTCTTTCTGCTGCATCCCATAGGATTTAAGTCATATTTTCACTTTCATTATCTTCAGGTAGATTTTTTTATTTTACCTTTGACTTCCTTACTGAACCAACTGATAAGTATCATGTGGCTAATTCTCCACAAATTTGTGGTTTGCCCTCCTTTCTTCTTTGAATTTATTTCTAGTTTCATAACATTATGATAACAAAAAGATGCTTGAATTCTGAAGACTGAGTAAAAAAAACGTACTTTATGATATCTTGAACACTAATCAAGAATGAGAGAAGGTCTGTCTGTTATCAGTGACTCTCTGACATCTATGGTGGTAAACTCTCTTTTGTGGCAGTTATATTTTTTCAAATATATTTCCCAGCATTTAAGCAAAATATGCTTGAATATCATGTTTTTTTAGCACTGATATTACCCATAAAAAAAGAAATGATAATTTTACCTTCTAAAAGTACTGCCTTGCTAGGAAATTACATCAAGATTGATAACACAATATGTATAACTTGGAAAATGGGTATGCTGGACAAGTTCAGCAAGCATTTTTAAAAGTCATGGGATGAAAATAAATCCTCCTACTTGAACATATATATCATTGATATCTGCTCAATTCTATAATAGGATATTCTACAATAGGAAAAGTCATATTAGATTTTAAAAAACAAGGTAGTTTTGAAAATATCAGAAAATGACAATGGATGGGTTGGTTAAAACATTTCCAATATACATAGCAGGAAGATTTTCAGTACTACTAATATAAGGAAAATATATGAATTGATGAAAAAGATACAATGTAATGAAAATAAATAAATGCTATAAATAGGTACTAGCAGAAAGAAAAATGCAAATACCAAATAAATATATAAAGATGTTCTGCAACATTAGTAACACTGGTCAACAAATTTTTACAAATTCGTATCACTGAAATAAAATTAGTCATTTCCTATCAATTTGTATGTATTCAACACAAATATAGTCAAATTCTAATTTTGGCTCTAGATTTTTTTGTAATCTGCAGTAAATTGATGTGTACATCAGGAAATGATTGCCAATCACTGGTCAACAAATTTTTACAAGAGTCATGTTACTGATAAAATTAGTCATTTCTCATCAATTTGTATGTGCTCAACATGAATATCACAGTCAATTCTAATTTTGGCCCTAGTTTTTTGTAATCTGCAATAAATGGCTGTTTACATCATGAGATACATGCCAATAGTAATAGGCCTACAGTTAATATCTGTAAAAAATCAAGTCATAGACTACTTCTTAGATTTCTTCACTTGTCTCTTGTACAGCTTTTCAGGAGCATCTCTGGGGAGTGTCCAGCACTAGTCAGCCAGCATTGCAGTGGACCATTTTCCCTGGTATCTTTGTTCCATTGATGCGATATCTTGATGAAAATGTTCACCAGGTTCATCACTAACCATACCAGAGTTTTCAGGGAAGAAATCCAGATGGGAATGAAAGAAGTGGATCTTTAGAGACACACTGTAGCCAAGTTTCTGATACCGCACCAGCATGTCTTCTACTAGTTCCTTGTAGTCTTCTGGCCTAACATCCCCAAGAAAGTTTATAGACACTAGGTGAAAAGCATTCCAAGCTTGTTTTGCATCACCCTGCAGCAAGTTGTTGAACTGGTCATCTCAATGCAGAGGGAATGTTTGGGTAGACTATTCTTGACTTCTTTTGCTTCGTTATTCCACCAGAAAGAGGAGGAACCAAGCAGAAGGAACAGTCTTTTATGTGGCTGCTTGGCTCTCTCCACACCATGGGGACTGCAAATGGCATTTATGGTCTTTTGCCATTGAACCACTGTGAAAGCTGTGTTGTACATGCAGCACAGCCTATATGCGGGGCCCAAAGTTTGTCTTGGTCACCAACCTTGCATCCAAAGTAAAGATGATAGGCCTTCTTCACTTGAGAAGTGATCCTTTTCTTCTGGTTGGCAAATGTCACTTCCGCACAAATAGAGCAGAAATTATCCACGCTATTAACGCGCTTTCGAGGCATTACTGTTCTATTGTGCCTAAATGGATAAAATAATAACTGTTCTATGTAACAGTGGCTTAAACTGTCTCGCCGAAAGTCTGAAATATTTTCAGTGCTCAACCTTTCCAACAGGGCTTTCTATAGTGCACTGCTGACATCAGCTTACTTCAGCAGTCACCTGGCAGTAGTATTGCATTGCATCAGAAAATGATGCAATCAACTCTGGATGATGTGTGCATGATGGTATTATGCAATGTGATGTAATATTACATCATCCTAGGATGTTGCTGCAGTCCTACTGGATAAATTTACACAGTGAAACATATATAATGAATCATATGAAATATCTTCAAAATGACAGCTAATAAAAGTTTTCAGGATTATCTTCATGTTCAGCACACCAAGATACTACAGATTAGGGCCTTTTTAAGTCAGTTATGATCTCACTGTTGACTTGTATAATTAGAGAAATGAAAATTAAAAATTATATTGCTGATTTTTCCCCACAGTAGCAATGCTAAAAATAATCTTTGCTATTTAAAAGATATATTCCAAAAAGTAATAAGATACTATCTTTGCCCTTGAAAACAATAATTAGGAAAAAACACAATCATATATGTTGTTATAATTTTCAAAGTTATGAAAAATTATTAGACAAATATTTATGGTGTCATGAAAAAGAGTGATGAACTCTACAAGGTGAGCAGCACAGACAGTTCAGTGAAAAGAAGCAACACCTCAGGTCTAATAGAAGTTTGCCAAATGATTTGAGAAAAATTTTATATTCCTATGATAGGTATTTGGGGAAGTTTTACTTGATATCACAGCATACACTTATCATATGCCAGAGAGTAGATGAATAATCACAAAGATATTGGAAAAAGTTGTTTTTGCTCATATCTCAAGGGCAAAGAGGAAGGAGATGGAGGAAAATAAATTTAATGGGTTGGATATAAGCTAGGCTCACCTTTCTCTTCCATAGGCTTTCTCATACTAGACAGTATAAGAAAGGATTCACCAGAGACAGAGTGGGGAGCAGAACAGACAGAGCCACTGAAATACACTGATGAGAGGAGCAGCAGCAAGAGAGGAGAGGTCTGCTGCACCATGTGGGTTAGCTCCCTGGCTGTGGATCGGACTTTCGCTGCAGTGGCTGCCAATAGCGTCATTGTGCTGAGACCTAACCCCTGGTGCCAAAAAGGAGGCCCCTAATTGACCTTTACTCATCATGAAGGTTTTACCTCAAATGTTATCATCTTAGAAAAGGATCCCTTGAGTAAAGAAATAACTCTAGGAATTCTCTAGTCTATTATCTGTTGCCACTTTTTTCTTATTCATCTGAAATATTCATTAGCTTTCTACTTTTTGTTTTATTTAATCATATACGGTCTATTTCTTCTCTCATTAGAATAGAGATTGATGGGATTAGGTTTTAGTCTGGAATCATTCCCCTAGTACTGGAAAAGTATCTTGGTAATGTAGGTACTCAAAATTATTTGTTGATTTACTGAATGACGAATGGAAGTTAGGATTCGCACAACCTTTATTTAACCCTCAACCTTAATTTCCAAGTATGGAAATAGTAAAAAAACAAAATCCTTCCTCACTTTCCCCTGAACAGGTAAGTAAGAAGAACTTCTGCAAGCAGAGTTACATGCCTCACCTTTTGAGTTGAACGATGATTATGTTCTGTAAACATATTTAGGCATCTCAGTTACCAAAGTCTTTGGACAACAACCAAATTCTATGTTGTTGCTCTTGCTGCATTTTGATGCAGGAAGGTCTGCACCCATTTTTCCACTGGACTATTAATGTCATTTCGTATGTTGACTTCCCTGGAGTTCAAACTCCTATTCTTCAATTAGGCATTCCTGATTCCTATCTCTGACCTCTAAATCATTAGGTAAATGTATTCCTTCTCCACATTCACTTTCAACTCCAATCTGTTTTGAAATCCCAGGTCAAAGATTATTTTCCTAAGAGTACCTTAATTTTAAATCCCTGCCCGGTCATTTGTATGAGTATTTCTTAACTTATCTTCAGATATTGCTATTTTTTCATATGTGTTTCTTTTCTCCAACCAAAGTCAGATACCACACATAAGAGTTGTGAAGATTGAATGAGCCTATTGGAAAGACCTAGCACAACGTAGACTTTCAACAGTCACAGAAATAGCTAATCTGTTATTTTTTAATGTTGATTCCTTTTCTTATATGATTTTCTAATTTTTCAGTCAATATATGACAAAAATAATTTGTAATATTAAACTATCTAGTGTTTCTTAAGAAAGTGTAGTTTCTGCCCCAAGAGATCTATGTATCTCTTATCAACATCTTTCCAATAGATCCCAGGCCTAAAACAGATGAGCATGGGATCAGATATATATCTCCTACAAACATTTCAGGAAATTGTTAGGGAAGGAATACAGTGTTCCTATAGAATACACCTTGAAAGTTTTAACTCAAAGTTAATTTTTAATATATGGTGCCTTTAAGCATTTTCATGATATTTTATATGTGGAAAGACATTTTAAAAACAAAGGATGAAAGTTTTGTCTTTATGTCTTAATGTATATAAAGAATTACTTAGAATGAACTCTGTCATTAAAAAGATATCCAGTGTGTACTTTCGCAATAGATTTACTGACAACTTTGTCTGCAAATATTTTAGTCACTTTCTATTACATCTTATGAATGTTTATCTGATATAGTCTATTGAGGCTAATTTTCATTATTGATTTGTCTAACATTTTGCTTTTCTTTCAAAATGTATTAAATTTTACTTATTTCTTTGGTATTACAAACACTTCACAGTATACTCTAGGGCACTGGCTATGTTCTGGAAAGATAACTAAACTTGAATTCATTTTTTTAAAAGATTTTATCAGGAGATTTAAAAACTACATTAATTTTTTAAAAGATCTGAATTTGTCTTTCTGCCATCTCTTGTATAGATCATGTTGTAATAACATTAGTTTCCAAAAATAATTCTAAAACTTACTCTAAAATCTAGAACATAAATTCGTTAAGCACACACATTTTCATTCCTATGTGTTCTTTAATAGTCTTTTTGGGTAAATTTCTATGAAAGAATAATAATGAAGAGCATATATGCTTTCATTTACTAATTTAGGAATTTTTATTTTTCTAGTACTACACAGAAAATCATGCATTTTTGCCAGTTGTATGACTCAGAGTAATGCTTTTGCTATAACAAACAAATCAAAATCTTGATTGCTTAATTCAACAGCTGTTTAATTCTCACTTGCATAAAGTTTAATACTGATGTTCCTGGCTGAACTATCTTTCTGGGTAGTTTCCTTCAAGAGAAGGATCCCAAGGTCTAGGTTCCCACCATTTTGATCCTCCTATCTTGGAGCACTTCAATTCCATACAGTGAGTGAGATCATGGAAAATTATATTTTCATGGTCAGGCTATAATAACTTCCTTTTAATTCTATTAATCACAGCCTGTTACATGGCTCAAACTTAGCTGCAAGAGAGGCTGATGAATTTAAGCTTCCTTCATGCTCAGGAAGCGTAACCAGAGACTGTTGAACCTCCAGTCAATCTCTGTCACTCAGTTATAGCAATCTACACATAGGAAGTAAATATTGGCAACAAGAACAAAAATCCTCAGTTGTATTTCTTGTACTAAAATTATCCTTATTAGATCTTGGTTCCAAGAACCACAGTTTAAAATGTAATGTTTTTATTGTATGTGCATATTTTATAAATAAATGATTTGTCAAATTACTTATAAGACACATTTTACTAAGTTAAATACTTTCCTAAAAAATGACTAATAGAAAAATATTTAACAATTTTCAAGATGCAGTGTCAGAAATACTCTAGAAAAACCATATAACACAATGCAATTTAGGGTCGAGTAAATATTCACTTAATTTCTATACTTATGTAATTGTATTACATATTGGGTAAAACTTTCATGTACATAGTAATGGAACACAAAATTTTCTATATTCTGATTTCTTTTTCATGGATCATTTTGTAAAGTATCAGGATTTTGTAGGGGATTAGTTTTTCCAAATAATATAAATAACCAAAAGTTAAAAATATTTTACTTGAAAACCTGCTTGGAATTATCAGAAGATTAAGACTGAATTAGTCAGATCCAAAAATTGTATTTTCTAACATTTAAGCAAGTTTTTGCTTTATAAATACCAAGGCTTATCAAGAAATCCAATATAATTCTAAGTTTATGAAATTACATTTGTGTATAATACATCTGGATTCTCTCTGAAAATATTAAAGCATAGATAAGATTTACAGAGAAATCAAGTATCAAATTTTATGTGAACTTATTTGCTTAAGAAATACAGGACTTTCATCAATCTTTGGGATGACTGAATTTGATATTTGATTAATATTATATTCGTTAAGCCACACTTGTCATCATCTATCGACCAAAAGTCCTTTATAGGAAATTACAATTTTGAGCTATGCAAAGAAATTTCTAAGAGAAGATAATACATATCCTATAAGTTTATTTGGACTGCATCCAAATTTCTTGCTCAGAATAAGTTCATAGTAAAGACATTATATAACTACAAGATTAAAGAATCAAAGCCTATGAAAGTTAAGGACTACAATTGAACTAATTATTATTATCAAAATGTTTCATGTCTAAGGAAGCAAAAGATGCATCTGCATCCTGAACTCTACTTGTGATAATCCCTTAAAAGCAAAAATGTGCCAGGCTGCATTTCAAATATGTCATCTGTAGTCACAGTCGACTATTTCAGTATCAACTATGTGACTGATGGATTCACCTATATCCATAGAGCAATTTTATAATTCCTGGAGAGTAGAAATATTGGGTCATTAATTATCTTCAGAAAAGTCTAGTTTCCAGTAACAATTGCTATTTCTTGAGAGAAAAATGCCTGTCAACATTTAATTTTTAAAATTAAAAATGTAAATTCTGCCCTTATTATTGAAATAATTCATCCAATTACTTCTGTATCAGACACTTGATAAAGTTTTTTATAGAGAGAGTATACATATACTATACATGTATGTATGTACGTGTATATGTGTATGTGTATATATATAATTATTATTGAGGTAATGTTGGTTTACAGCGCTGTCTATGTTTTAAGGGTTTACATTCTCGTCTCATCAAATGCGTTAACACACCAATCACCAAAGCATCAATAACCCTCCACCAGAGTCCATTGGGTCCCCTCCCTCCTTTGCTTCCCATATCTCCACCCTGCTTGTCTGATAGCTTCAGTTTTACAGTCAAACTTCAAGGGTTTGTTTTTGTTTTATGTTTCTTTTGTTTGTTTATTTGTACTTTATAAATGTATAAAATCGTCCAGTATTTGTTTACCTACTTCTAACTTACTTTATTTAACACAGTCTCTTCCTGTTCCATCCAGGCTGTTTTAATTGAATAACAGTCTATTGTATATATACACCATATATTTTTGATCTACTCATCTGTCACTGGGCACTTGTTTACATAACTTGGCTTTGAAAATAGTACTGCCATGAACATAGGAGTATATATCCCTTCTAGTTAAGTATTTTTTCATTCATCAGATATGTACCTTGAAGTGGAATTGCTGGGTCATAGAGTAGACACATTTTAATTTTTAAAATATCCCCTCAATTTTCCATAGGGGTTGGACAGGTCTACTTCCCACCAACATTATATGAGGGTTCCTTTCTCTCCACATATTTGCCAACAAGTATTGTCTCTAGTCTTTTGGATTGGGCCATTCTCATAAGTGTGAGGTAGCTTTGATTAACATTTCCCTGATAATAAGAGGTTATTAGCATTTTTTTTAATTATCTGTTAGCTATATCTATGTCTTTTCTGGAAAGTGTCTATTTAGTTTGCCCATTTTGGAGAGGGCTACTCGTTTTCTTATTGATGAACTGTATGAGTTCTTTGTAGATCTTGGAGTTTTGCCTCTTGTTGGAATTTTATATGCAAATATTTTCTCCAATTCAGTAGAATTTTTTCATTTTAGTGATTGTTTATTTTGCTATGCAGAAGCTTTGCTGTTTGATGTAGCCTATATATTTTTGTCTTGTTTCTTTTGCCATTGGGGTAGCATCTGTAAAGACATCACTGAAGCCAATGTCAGTAAGTATTTTGCCTGTTTTCATCTATGTATTTTTATAGTTTCAGGCTATGTCCAACTCTTTACTCCATTTTAAATTATTTTTTTTTTTGTCTATAGAGTAACATAGTCATCTAGTTTCATACCTTTTGCTTGTTACTCAGTTTTCCCAACACCATTTGGTGAAAAGGCTTTCTTTTCTTCATTGTATACTTTTTGTTCCTTTTCATAAATAAACTGTTCATATATGTTTAGGTTGACATCTGGACCCTCAGTTCTATCCCATTGATTTGAGTATCTATTCTATTCCAATGCCTTACTTTTTTGATTTCCATAGCTTTGTAGAATAGTTTGATGCCATTCTTTTTCTGTCAACTCATGGGAAGCACAAGGGATCTGGAAGGTGCTTCTCAGTGGTTGCCAAAAATGGCCATATGCAGACCTGGGTGACACACACTTATTTCCAGCCCTGCAGACAGTGTTCTCCTGCGAAGACTTGTTCTCCCTTGACTACCGATAGGTAGTGCAGTAGTGAGTCAAAGAATGTGGGTTGTGTGGTGGGTAGAGGCTGGTGTCTCTCAGGACCACCAAAGCTAAACTGCAAACAGTCCCAGCAACCATCTGTGTAATCAGTACCACAAAGAGTTTTCACTCCAGTAGACTCATGCTTATTCCCATGGGTACGGTAGGCCACCAGTAGCAGGGAGCCTAAGGAGATTTGAGGAAGAGGAATGTGCTTATCAGGACCAAAAAATCTAGTTTAAAGAGGTTCCAGCCTGTTATTCCAGCACCAGAAATGGAAAGGAAGGAGACAATAGAGATATAATGACTTGCATTTACTAGGCAAAAGAATTAAAGGCAAAGCTCACATGTTCTTCCCTGAACTCTAGGAAAAGCAGAAAATATCATGGATTTTACTGTCTATGACAAGAAACATACCAGGAATATAGGGGAGCCAAATAAGAGAGAGAGAGTCAGCAAAGGGGAGGGGGAAGGATAAGGGCTCAAAACAGGGGAGAAAAGAGCACAGGGGAATACGTGACGGTTCACAGGTGAATTGGTGGTGAGGAACATACAGGGAATACACAATAATGTAAAAGCCATAAATAATAATAACAATTAAAAAAGAAGAAACATACCACTTCATAAAAAACATACTTATTCTGAAAATCTAATAAAATTTTACCATGCGTTAACTGAGTGAACTTAAATCATTAATAATTATGCTGTATAAAAGTTTAGGGATAGATTAATGACATTAAGAACCTCAGAAAATGAAGGATACTACTTATCTATGGACAGATAAAGTATCATGTAACAAAAATTTATTGCTGGACTGACTGATTTTCAGTGTCATCAGTGTTTATGAAATCATAGGTTCTTACCTAGTCATGGAATAATCAAAAAATCCATTTTGTGGACACTGTAAATAGTAATCCTAAACTAAAAAAAACAAACAAAAACCCCAAAAACCTCACCCAGACTTTCTGAAAGTGTTTGGAAATCAAACTGATAATACAATTAAAACAACAGATATTTATGTACTTACCAAATAAGTCCTTATCTTCAATGATTGCCAATTCAACCTCATTTCCAGTGACAACAGTGCATGTGAAAGGAACCTGAAGAAGAACACTAATTTCACCAAAGGACTCTTTCTCCTGAAGTTTACCCACATAAACAAATTTTTGAATTTTTTTCTGTAAGAAATACAGATAAATGATGTTTAATGAAATTACTTTCATATAATGAATAAAAATTGTTGCATTTAAAATAACAGAAATTTCATTCGAGTCATATAAAATATTTAATAACGTACTTAAATTATCATTGCATTTTTCAAGATCGTAGGACACTATTTTGTACACATAGCTTAACTTAGTATGTTACAAATCACCATTTGTAAACTCAGCCATAGTATAAGGCACACTCGTCAGACTAATAGAGAATAAAGAAAATAAGCATAGAGTGCTAGAAATCAGATTGATGAGATTAATTGTGAGAAGTGTATTACTACCTTGACTTTCCAGTTTTAATAAAAAAGAAACATAGGAAATGAGTTTGAGTCAGGGACTAGCAACTTATGTCCAAATCTTTAAGAAAAAGGCTCATGGATATTTATGTATGTTTGTGGAGGAAGAGTTGAAACTCCAAATAAGCTATTCAGGGAGAGTCAGTCAGTACTGAAACAGGGATAAATTGGTAATTCACAGGATTAAAAACAAAACAGAAAACGAAGTGGTCTCCCTGAGTATAGAAGGGTGACAGGTACTCGGAAAAGGTAATATTACTCTAATACCAAAACCACACAAAGACAATACAAAAAAGGAAAACTACAGACCAATCTCCCTAATGAATACTGATGCAAAAATATTCAACAAAATCTTGGCCAATAGGATACAACAATGCATCCATAAGATAATACACCACGACCAAGTAGGATTTATTCCAGGGACACAAGGGTGGTTCAACATCCGAAAATCAATCAATGTAATCCAACACATCAACAAAAAGAAAAACAAAGACCATATGATCATATCAATAGACGCTGAGAA